>JAAAWM010010113.1:0-34079 GCA_036873465.1 Thinopyrum obtusiflorum
GAGGAGGAGAGCCGCTCCCTCAACAAGCGACCACCGCCCTCCTCCGCCAATTCAAGAAGACCGGGCCCTCACCTTGATGCTCTCCTGCACCATGCGCCTCCCTTACCTACCCCGCGTGATGCATGCAGCATACGTGGCTAAGGATAAGAGTGTGGTGGGAAGAGTGAATTGGCAGTTTCTACCTTGTCGGCGTCCTGGGAACGGGGGTCCCCAGACTTGCCTGCCTGCGGCCCACGGCGTGAATCCACCAGCGGCCCTGTACGGCCCATCTTCATCAGTGAACACTCAAGACCCTCGCGAGGGGCCGAGCCTCATGAGGCGGACGACACAAGACCTCCTCGAGGGCAGCCTCGCTAGGCTGGCTCATGAGGGGCGGAGAGATCAAGGCGAGGGGCACCTCACAAGGTCCCTGTGACGCAAGCCATGACGACCAAGGCCAGGCGAGCGCCAGGCGGGCGCGGTGCACGCAGTGTACTCATTTCCTCTTTGGTGCTAAAGGGGCAAACGCATGCGAGGAGTCCAGAGGCATTAGGCAAAGATTTCCATATCGGTGCAACAAGACCAAGACCAGCAGGACGGCAGGACAGAGGTCACCATGGAGCCCAGGACGGCGTCACCACCAGAGCCTTTCGCAGGCAAAGACCACCTTTAGTCAGGATAACTTGTACTGATTGTCTCCCTTCAAATTTGGCCGTTGTTGGATCCCTTCCTGCCTACATTTGGGAAGAGGACCAGGGCCTCTATAAATAGGACTAGCCACCACAGTAGGAGGCAACTGATCTTGGGTCATTCAGATCATCCTCAACCACACGGGGGGGGGGGGGGGGGGGGGGGGGGGGGGGGGGGGGGGGGGGGGGGGGGGGGGGGGGGGGGGGGGGGGGGGGGGGGGGGGGGGGGGGGGGGGGGGGGGGGGGGGGGGGGGGGGGGGGGGGGGGGGGGGGGGGGGGGGGGGGGGGGGGGGGGGGGGGGGGGGGGGGGGGGGGGGGGGGGGGGGGGGGGGGGGGGGGGGGGGGGGGGGGGGGGGGGGGGGGGGGGGGGGGGGGGGGGGGGGGGGGGGGGGGGGGGGGGGGGGGGGGGGGGGGGGGGGGGGGGGGGGGGGGGGGGGGGGGGGGGGGGGGGGGGGGGGGGGGGGGGGGGGGGGGGGGGGGGGGGGGGGGGGGGGGGGGGGGGGGGGGGGGGGGGGGGGGGGGGGGGGGGGGGGGGGGGGGGGGGGGGGGGGGGGGGGGGGGGGGGGGGGGGGGGGGGGGGGGGGGGGGGGGGGGGGGGGGGGGGGGGGGGGGGGGGGGGGGGGGGGGGGGGGGGGGGGGGGGGGGGGGGGGGGGGGGGGGGGGGGGGGGGGGGGGGGGGGGGGGGGGGGGGGGGGGGGGGGGGGGGGGGGGGGGGGGGGGGGGGGGGGGGGGGGGGGGGGGGGGGGGGGGGGGGGGGGGGGGGGGGGGGGGGGGGGGGGGGGGGGGGGGGGGGGGGGGGGGGGGGGGGGGGGGGGGGGGGGGGGGGGGGGGGGGGGGGGGGGGGGGGGGGGGGGGGGGGGGGGGGGGGGGGGGGGGGGGGGGGGGGGGGGGGGGGGGGGGGGGGGGGGGGGGGGGGGGGGGGGGGGGGGGGGGGGGGGGGGGGGGGGGGGGGGGGGGGGGGGGGGGGGGGGGGGGGGGGGGGGGGGGGGGGGGGGGGGGGGGGGGGGGGGGGGGGGGGGGGGGGGGGGGGGGGGGGGGGGGGGGGGGGGGGGGGGGGGGGGGGGGGGGGGGGGGGGGGGGGGGGGGGGGGGGGGGGGGGGGGGGGGGGGGGGGGGGGGGGGGGGGGGGGGGGGGGGGGGGGGGGGGGGGGGGGGGGGGGGGGGGGGGGGGGGGGGGGGGGGGGGGGGGGGGGGGGGGGGGGGGGGGGGGGGGGGGGGGGGGGGGGGGGGGGGGGGGGGGGGGGGGGGGGGGGGGGGGGGGGGGGGGGGGGGGGGGGGGGGGGGGGGGGGGGGGGGGGGGGGGGGGGGGGGGGGGGGGGGGGGGGGGGGGGGGGGGGGGGGGGGGGGGGGGGGGGGGGGGGGGGGGGGGGGGGGGGGGGGGGGGGGGGGGGGGGGGGGGGGGGGGGGGGGGGGGGGGGGGGGGGGGGGGGGGGGGGGGGGGGGGGGGGGGGGGGGGGGGGGGGGGGGGGGGGGGGGGGGGGGGGGGGGGGGGGGGGGGGGGGGGGGGGGGGGGGGGGGGGGGGGGGGGGGGGGGGGGGGGGGGGGGGGGGGGGGGGGGGGGGGGGGGGGGGGGGGGGGGGGGGGGGGGGGGGGGGGGGGGGGGGGGGGGGGGGGGGGGGGGGGGGGGGGGGGGGGGGGGGGGGGGGGGGGGGGGGGGGGGGGGGGGGGGGGGGGGGGGGGGGGGGGGGGGGGGGGGGGGGGGGGGGGGGGGGGGGGGGGGGGGGGGGGGGGGGGGGGGGGGGGGGGGGGGGGGGGGGGGGGGGGGGGGGGGGGGGGGGGGGGGGGGGGGGGGGGGGGGGGGGGGGGGGGGGGGGGGGGGGGGGGGGGGGGGGGGGGGGGGGGGGGGGGGGGGGGGGGGGGGGGGGGGGGGGGGGGGGGGGGGGGGGGGGGGGGGGGGGGGGGGGGGGGGGGGGGGGGGGGGGGGGGGGGGGGGGGGGGGGGGGGGGGGGGGGGGGGGGGGGGGGGGGGGGGGGGGGGGGGGGGGGGGGGGGGGGGGGGGGGGGGGGGGGGGGGGGGGGGGGGGGGGGGGGGGGGGGGGGGGGGGGTTGAGGCCTTCCAGGAGCCACCCGGGAGCCTCGCCGACCCCGCGGGCGACAACAGCTGCAGGGTACCACTAAACTCTCAGGAGCAGGCTTACGCTAACCATGGGTCGCAAGTGAATCAGGTCACAGCGGTGGACGACGGCCCCAGCACGGCAGCCCCCCTTCCACCAGGGGAAGCGCACTGGGGGCTGCGTGGGAGGAGCCGGGAGCAAGGCCCCTCCCCGCGCCGCGTGGAGCAAGGCATCGCCTGGAGGTAGGTCCTCTGCCGGGGAGGCACTGGTGAGCCTTCCCCTCGGTAGAGGGCCCGTGGTCGCCGAGGGCGCCACTAGCGTCCCCTTTGCCCCTTGGCATCGTCCTGGTTTCCGGACGCCCCAACGGTGGTCGAGGGCGGCGCAAGGCAGGGCCCTCGTCTGGCGATATGAAGCAAGGCTCACGCCTGTGAAGGTATCCGCTCGTGACACTCTCACGTAATAATGAGTGGGGCTGTACACGCCCCAGAGTCTCCGGAGTGCTGCCCTAGGGCCTCGGGGGCTCCCGCCCATGTCCTAGTGGAAGCACCATGCTCCGCGCTGGCCGTCGACACTGTACCCCAATGACTATGCTCACAGCCAGTGAAAGCACTTAGCTCCGCGCTGGTGGGAAGACAAGAAGACTAGCTAGGTGCCGGACGCGGCCATTTGCTTTTGACCTCTTTTCTGTAGCTCAGACTTGCAGCTTTTGATCTTGAATTTGAAGTCGTATTTCCATTGGCAATCGTGGGGGGCATCCTTTCTCGTTCGTGTTGATTTCGTGAGTTTCTGGATTCGTGTTTTGTTTGAGATTTGCGTCCGCTATCTCCCCCCTTCCGAGCACCTCGTGAGTGGGGGCTGGCAGCGGCGTACACGCACTACGTGCGCACCTCGCCATTACTGGTGCTCGCTTCTCACGAGGCCCTCTCGGGTGGACCGGCGGACCCCTCAGGTAACCAAAACCTCGCGAGCTCGTGAGGGGCTCCCCTCAGAAGGAATGCATATCCGCAGCTGCCAAATCAGTTTGAAGCTCGAGTGAACCAAAGTAAGTTACGGCAGCAAGCCCGCAAGGGGTGTCGCGAGCACATAAAAGCGCGCTTTAAGCCTAGCCTAGGGAATAAAGTGGTAGTCTATTTACATGAGGGGCTCCCCCTCCCCAAAATGCTCTTACATTGTGAGGGGCCATACCCAAGCTTTTGCGTGCAGGTTCAAAATAAAGGAGCGCGGGCTCAGTCAGACATGTCACTCGCCTCGTCTTCCGAATCGCTTCCGGACAGGCTGCTGGCACCGTCGCTGTCGCTGTCTTCACCGCCATCAACCACGTCGCCCTCATCCACCGCGACCACCACCGCGTTGTCATTGGAAGCAAAGGCCCTAACTAGAGCATCCACATTGTCGTCCACCCAACGCGCTAGGTTCTCCCGGATGACCTCAGGCACCGGGGCAATGGCGGCGTCAAAATCAAAGTCAGGATTGGTGTTCAGGAGATGGCTGAAGACGCGGGAGAATGCGCACCCGAGGAGGCCCCGGCTCTTTTCGTCCACAAGCTCGCGAGCCCTTGCAGCTCGGTTCTCCAGGCGCGTCACGACGTCGGTGAAGAAGCGAAGATGGCCGGCATAGTCCTCGGCGTGTGGCTGGGGAGCGTGCTCATCGCAGATGGTACCAAGCGCCTGATTGGCCCTCGTCCTGAGGTCCCGAAGCATGGGAACATGCTCGTGCAGTAGCGTCTGCCGGCGAAGCGCCTCGTCCCTGCTCTGCTGCGCGAAGAACTCGGCGCTGGCAACCCGCTGCTGAAGAGAGAGCAGATCGGCACGGGCGGAGGCCAGCTCATCCTGCAGTGAGATCAGGGCGGCTGCGGCGGCTTTCTCGCGCTGTTCCGCCTCAGCCAGCCCTGACCTGAGGGCAGCGGTCTTGCCCACAGCTTCAGCTTCCACGAGCTTCAGCTTCAGGTCGTGCCTGCCAGCAAGATCCGCGCGAGCCTCGGCCACCCTGCGGTCGACCTCCTCCTGGGCCCTGGCCTCACGCGTGCCTACAGCATCCTCTGCTTGGGCGGCTTGGCGCTCCCTCGTCTCCAACCGCTAAAGCTCGAGGCTGCGCTCCGTGGCCTCCAGCAACAGTGCTTCCTCGCGCCTTGAGATCTCCTCCTCGTCGGACGGTGCGCCCTTCATCGACGCCAAGGCAGCTCTGCGCACCTCCACCTGCTGCTCCAGGGAGGCGTTCCAGGCCTAGAGCTCCCGCCTATGCTCCTCGGTGGCCGCGCTGTGATGGTCCGCCTCCCTGGCCTCCTCCAAGGCCCGGGCGCTGGCCTCGCGCCAGGTCGCCAGGGATGCCTCAGCCTTCGCATTGGCGTGCTCACGCTGGAGACGCCCGAGGTTGATAGCCACCTTCAGTTGACGGCACTCCTCCACCAGCCGGAGACCCTCTGCTTCAAGGCGAGCGTCAACATCCACGAGTTCTCCGCCGAGTCGGCTCATCGCGCCCATTGCCTCCTGGAAGAGCTCGTGGTGGACGACACCCCGCTCGTGCGCAAACTTGAGCGCACGACCAAGTCCATCCCCCACAGCAGGGGTTGCCGAAGGGATCCAAAGCGGCTCGCACCCTCCCAGCAGGAGGCTGGAGGCCAGCGCTTCCCCAGTCGCCGTCTGGGCCTCGGTGGGGGCCCGGATGGGTGAGGGCCCGTTGTTCGAAGAAGAAGCCAGGATCGAGGTCATCCAGCTGCCGTCCATGACCAGGGGTGGAGCCCTTGGCACACCCCCCGCGCCCTGGACTGGGCCGCGAAGGAAGGGCAACAGGAGCGCGGGATCAAGGTGCCAGGTCGGCACGCCCATCTCCCCCGCCGATCTTGCGCCGAGCGCGGCAGGCTGGTGTGAGACACTCATAGTCAACGGATGGTGCGAGGTAGGAGGAGGTTGCTCTTCTGGAGATTTCATCACCCTGGCAAAAGGGGGCCTGAGAAGCCATGATCAGAAGAGAAGATGGCACCCAAGAAATTACAAAGGTAAGGTACTCACTCGTCCATGGCAATATACTTCCTCTGCTTCAATGGCCGGAAGGCATCACCGCTGCAGCTTGGAGACCCATTCCTCTTGCAGAGTTCATCGACGTCCAGTCGGAGCCGGCCAAAGCCCTGGACGCGGCCACCAATGCTGGGCACGGCTGGTGAGGCTCCTGAGGGGACGACCTCGGGAGTGCTGGGCTGAGGGGAGCCCTCGGGCTCCGCCTCAGGGTGACCCGTCGGGGCCTCGGGCGCTTCGGCCTCAGGAGCAGTGGATCGTGTCGCCCCCTCAACCGTCACCTCAGGGCGAAGGTCATGAGCCCCGGGAGATGGCGCCTCGAGAGCCTCGAGCGCCCCCCCCCCCCCCCCCCCCCCCCCCCCCCCCCCCCCCCCCCCCCCCCCCCCCCCCCCCCCCCCCCCCCCCCCCCCCCCCCCCCCCCCCCCCCCCCCCCCCCCCCCCCCCCCCCCCCCCCCCCCCCCCCCCCCCCCCCCCCCCCCCCCCCCCCCCCCTCGCGAACTCCACCCTGTTCGAGCAGCAGTACAAAAGACAACCCTCCTGTGGCATGTCAGCTGGCAAAGGGTCGCCCGTCAGGACCTCGAGCACCGTTCGTCGCGCCTCGGGGTGAAGCCCAGACTCATGGAGCCTCATACGATCCTTGCTGCCGGACAAGGCCCACATCGGTCGAGAATGGCGCTGGAGTGGAGTGATGCGGCGTCGGAGGAACTCCTTCATCACCATGGGTGCGGTCACGCCAAGATCTTTCAGCCTCTTCAACCAGAGCCAGACAAAGGCAAGGCGTGGGTCAGCGAGCCTCTCGTGGCCCCAGCCGGAGCTGGGGACGGCGGGCGCCAAAGGGGGCGAGAGCAGGGGGCTGAGCACACCGACGTCCACAAACACCCACCATGTCCAAAACCCGCTCGCAGACGGTGGGAGCTCAAAGTCAATCCCCGAGCCGGCCATCGCAGCCACGGCCTGGAAGCTCAGGCATCCCGAGCATTGCCGAGGATCAGTCAGGTGCAGCAAGAAGAAATGCCGTAGTAGGGCCACGGAAGGGGCAATGCCCACCATGGCCTTGCAGACGAAGGCGAAAACGGCAAGAAGGGAGACGGATTGGGGATCTAGGTGCAGCATATGGATCTGATAGTGGGAGAGCACGGCGTTGAAGAAGCTGGAGAAAGGAGGAACCAGGCCGGCCCACAGGGCGTCAATGAAGAATTGGACTTTGGTGGTTGTCCTGTCAACAGAGGTGAGGGATGCAGGCCAGGCCACTGTCTCCCCCCATTCGTTGAAGCCAGCGGTGAGCACTGGGCGAACCTTGTCCATGGCTTCCTGGTTGAGCACCAACGACCGACCCACGGCAGGTTCAACGGCCGGAGGTGGCCCAGCTGAAGACTGGGACTTCTTCTTCCCCTTCTCTGTTCAGCTCGGCGCCATGGCGACGAGGAGGGCCGAGCTCGGGTCGGATTGGAAGAGGAGGTTATTGTTTTGGGAAGGCAGAAGAGTTGGAGGAGTGCGTCGCCAGCAATGGAGGAATAACTGTGTAGGTTATGGTGGCCGCCTAGCTAGGCGTATATCAAGGCTGCATGGGGAAGTGGGGCCGCCCAGGTCCCGTCAATCGCCAGGCGTCAACCGATGCCGCAGGCTGTTGGGGCACGCGGCGCTCCGCACTTGCCCCTTGGCTTCGCCTCGAAGCCAAGTTCAAGCGCGCCTGGGGCCCGGGGGCTACTGTCGGCGTCCTGGGAACGGGGGTCCCCAGACTTGCCTGCCTGCGGCCCACGGCGTGGCTCCACCAGCGGCCCTGTATGGCCCATCTTCATCAGCGAACACTCAAGACCCTCGTGAGGGGCCGAGCCTCGTGAGGCAGACGACACAAGACCTCCTCGGGGGCAGCCTCGTTAGGCTGGCTCACGAGGGGCGGAGAGATCAAGGCGAGGGGCACCTCGCGAGGTCCCTGTGATGCAAGCCATGACGACCAAGGCCAGGCGGGCGCAGAGCGCGCAGTGTACTCGTTTCCTCTTTGGTGCTAAAGGGGCAAGTGCAGGCGAGGAGTCCCGAGGCATCAGGTAAAGGTTTCCATATCGGTGCAACAAGACCAAGACCAGCAGGACGGCAGGACAGAGGTCACCATGGAGCCCAGGACGGCGTCACCACCAGAGCCTTTGGCAGGCGAAGACCACCTTTACTTGGGATAACTTGTACTGGTTGTCTCCCTTCAAATTTGGCCGTTGTTGGATCCCTTCCCGCCTACATTTGGGAAGAGGACCAGGGCCTCTATAAATAGGACTAGCCACCACAGTAGGAGGCAACTGATCTTGGGTCATTCAGATCATCCTCAACCACACACGCTCATCGAGCCCAAGAACACCTCTCCTCAGGATGCAATGTCATTCATGACTTCTTGGTATAAAGAGAATGTAATAGCACTCACACTAGCACCCATATCACACAAACCATGGTAGCAATGATCTCCAGTTTTAACAGAAACAACATGCATTCCAACCACAGCTTACTCTTATCTAACACATCTTGTTCATTGCAGGTTTACTAATTCTAGCAGCCTCAGAACAGAACTAAATAACATGCCCATCAAGATTATCAGCTAATAGATCTTTAGCCATTGCAATATTAGGTTCTACTTTAATTAGTTTAGAAGGTCTGGGTGTTCTAATATTACTCTTATTGACCATAGTTGTAGCTTTAGCATGTTCCTTAATCCTAACAGGGAAAGGAGGTTTCTCAACGTAAGCAGTAGGCACAATTGGATCAACATTATAAATGATTGTTTCATCTTTAGCTATAATAGTTTTCTCACAATTTTCTTCAATAGGTGGAGAAACTTAAATCACTTCTCCTTAGGGAGATCAACATGAGCAACAAATGATTCACAAAAAGTAGCTACTATCTCAGAGTCATGTCCATATTTTGCACTAAACTTATGAAAAGCATCGGTTTCCATAAAAGATTTAACACAATCAAAATCAAGATTTATACCTGACTCGTTACCTTTGTCGACTTCCAAATCTTCAGAGCTGCTTTTAATTCTTTTCAGAAGATCCCATTTGAACTCAATAGTTTTCTTCGTAAAGGAACCGTAGAAGAAGTATCGAGCATGGATTGATCATTATGAGAAAGCCAAGCATAAAAGTTTTGTATAATTACCTCTCTTGAGAACTCATGATTGGGGCATGTGTGCATCATATATTTGAGCCTCCCCAAGCATGAGAGGTACTTTATCCTTCACGAGACCAAAAATTATATATATAATTTCGATCACGATGAACCAAATGCATAGGATAAAACTTCTAGTGAAATTCCAGCTTTAACCGGTTCCAGTCCCATATTCTAGTATCATCCAATAGACTATACCATATAAATTCCTTTCTCCCTAAAGATAAAGGAATACTCTCTTCTTAACCCATCCACGGACAAACCTGCAACATTAAAGAGTCCACAAATTTCATCTATATAGATCAAGTGCATATCAGGATGTACTATTCCATCTCCTGCATAAGGATTAGCTAGCAGTTCCTCTAACATACCCGAGGGAATCTTATTTCTTCCGGTCGAGTTGAAGATACCCAAAATAAGCCCCTCAAAGGATTATTTTCCATAGTGACAAGTGACAGTAAATTTTGGCACATAATAAAAATGTTTCCTTACCAAAGGCACTTCACTCCCCGGTAATGGCGACAGAAAAGAGACTTGATGACCCACAAGTATAGGGGATCAATCATAGTCCTTTCAATAAGTAAGATTGTCGAACCCAACGAGGAGAAGAAGGAAATGCCAAGTGGTTTTCAGTAATGTATTCTCTGTAAGTACTGAAAGTAGCGGTAACAGATAGTTTTGTAGCAAGGTAATTTGTAACAAGTGACAAGTAACAATAGTAACAAAGGTGCAGCAAGGTGTCCCAATCCTTTTTATAGCAAAGGAAAAGCCAGGAATTTATCTGATAGTAAGCAAAGTGTTCTCGAGGACACATGGAAATTGTCATCTAGTCACATTCATTATGTTTAGTTGATTCGTGTTTGTTACTTTGATAATTTGATATGTGGTTGGACCGGTGCTCCCCCCCCCCCCCCCCCCCCCCCCCCCCCCCCCCCCCCCCCCCCCCCCCCCCCCCCCCCCCCCCCCCCCCCCCCCCCCCCCCCCCCCCCCCCCCCCCCCCCCCCCCCCCCCCCCCCCCCCCCCCCCCCCCCCCCCCCCCCCCCCCCCCCCCCCCCCCCCCCCCCCCCCCCCCCCCCCCCCCCCCCCCCCCCCCCCCCCCCCCCCCCCCCCCCCCCCCCCCCCCCCCCCCCCCCCCCCCCCCCCCCCCCCCCCCCCCCCCCCCCCCCCCCCCCCCCCCCCCCCCCCCCCCCCCCCCCCCCCCCCCCCCCCCCCCCCCCCCCCCCCCCCCCCCCCCCCCCCCCCCCCCCCCCCCCCCCCCCCCCCCCCCCCCCCCCCCCCCCCCCCCCCCCCCCCCCCCCCCCCCCCCCCCCCCCCCCCCCCCCCCCCCCCCCCCCCCCCCCCCCCCCCCCCCCCCCCCCCCCCCCCCCCCCCCCCCCCCCCCCCCCCCCCCCCCCCCCCCCCCCCCCCCCCCCCCCCCCCCCCCCCCCCCCCCCCCCCCCCCCCCCCCCCCCCCCCCCCCCCCCCCCCCCCCCCCCCCCCCCCCCCCCCCCCCCCCCCCCCCCCCCCCCCCCCCCCCCCCCCCCCCCCCCCCCCCCCCCCCCCCCCCCCCCCCCCCCCCCCCCCCCCCCCCCCCCCCCCCCCCCCCCCCCCCCCCCCCCCCCCCCCCCCCCCCCCCCCCCCCCCCCCCCCCCCCCCCCCCCCCCCCCCCCCCCCCCCCCCCCCCCCCCCCCCCCCCCCCCCCCCCCCCCCCCCCCCCCCCCCCCCCCCCCCCCCCCCCCCCCCCCCCCCCCCCCCCCCCCCCCCCCCCCCCCCCCCCCCCCCCCCCCCCCCCCCCCCCCCCCCCCCCCCCCCCCCCCCCCCCCCCCCCCCCCCCCCCCCCCCCCCCCCCCCCCCCCCCCCCCCCCCCCCCCCCCCCCCCCCCCCCCCCCCCCCCCCCCCCCCCCCCCCCCCCCCCCCCCCCCCCCCCCCCCCCCCCCCCCCCCCCCCCCCCCCCCCCCCCCCCCCCCCCCCCCCCCCCCCCCCCCCCCCCCCCCCCCCCCCCCCCCCCCCCCCCCCCCCCCCCCCCCCCCCCCCCCCCCCCCCCCCCCCCCCCCCCCCCCCCCCCCCCCCCCCCCCCCCCCCCCCCCCCCCCCCCCCCCCCCCCCCCCCCCCCCCCCCCCCCCCCCCCCCCCCCCCCCCCCCCCCCCCCCCCCCCCCCCCCCCCCCCCCCCCCCCCCCCCCCCCCCCCCCCCCCCCCCCCCCCCCCCCCCCCCCCCCCCCCCCCCCCCCCCCCCCCCCCCCCCCCCCCCCCCCCCCCCCCCCCCCCCCCCCCCCCCCCCCCCCCCCCCCCCCCCCCCCCCCCCCCCCCCCCCCCCCCCCCCCCCCCCCCCCCCCCCCCCCCCCCCCCCCCCCCCCCCCCCCCCCCCCCCCCCCCCCCCCCCCCCCCCCCCCCCCCCCCCCCCCCCCCCCCCCCCCCCCCCCCCCCCCCCCCCCCCCCCCCCCCCCCCCCCCCCCCCCCCCCCCCCCCCCCCCCCCCCCCCCCCCCCCCCCCCCCCCCCCCCCCCCCCCCCCCCCCCCCCCCCCCCCCCCCCCCCCCCCCCCCCCCCCCCCCCCCCCCCCCCCCCCCCCCCCCCCCCCCCCCCCCCCCCCCCCCCCCCCCCCCCCCCCCCCCCCCCCCCCCCCCCCCCCCCCCCCCCCCCCCCCCCCCCCCCCCCCCCCCCCCCCCCCCCCCCCCCCCCCCCCCCCCCCCCCCCCCCCCCCCCCCCCCCCCCCCCCCCCCCCCCCCCCCCCCCCCCCCCCCCCCCCCCCCCCCCCCCCCCCCCCCCCCCCCCCCCCCCCCCCCCCCCCCCCCCCCCCCCCCCCCCCCCCCCCCCCCCCCCCCCCCCCCCCCCCCCCCCCCCCCCCCCCCCCCCCCCCCCCCCCCCCCCCCCCCCCCCCCCCCCCCCCCCCCCCCCCCCCCCCCCCCCCCCCCCCCCCCCCCCCCCCCCCCCCCCCCCCCCCCCCCCCCCCCCCCCCCCCCCCCCCCCCCCCCCCCCCCCCCCCCCCCCCCCCCCCCCCCCCCCCCCCCCCCCCCCCCCCCCCCCCCCCCCCCCCCCCCCCCCCCCCCCCCCCCCCCCCCCCCCCCCCCCCCCCCCCCCCCCCCCCCCCATGCCATGGTTATGTTGTGTTTGTTTACTGTGTTGTCTGCTTCTTTCCGATTGTGCTTCTTCTCGATAGTTCCCGGTAACATTGCGAGTGTGAGGATTTGTTCGACTATGCTTGTTTGACTACTTCAT
The DNA here is from genome assembly GCA_036873465.1 of Thinopyrum obtusiflorum. Classification (NCBI taxonomy): domain Eukaryota; kingdom Viridiplantae; phylum Streptophyta; class Magnoliopsida; order Poales; family Poaceae; genus Thinopyrum; species Thinopyrum obtusiflorum. Next base: position 12,076 of record JAAAWM010010113.1, read on the forward strand.
GGATTCGTTCTTCTTCCAAGTGGGATTTCAGGCAAGATGACCATTGCCCTAGATACCACTACTAACTTTTCTTTGCTAGTTGTCGCGATGCCATCGCTATGTCTTGCTACCTACCACTTGTTTGTCAGCCTCCTAAATTGCCATGCTACAGCTAATAACCCACAAGTGTATGGGATCAATTGTAGCTTTTTTGATAAATAAGAGTGTCGAACCAAATGAGGAGCTAAAGGTAGGATTTATATTTTCTTCAAGTTCTATCGACCACGGTTACAACTCTATGCACACTTAACGTTGGCTTTACCTACAACAAGAATAAAACTACTATGTAGGTGTAATAGGATAAATTTTCAAGGATAAAACCAAAGGTACTTAACGAGAATAAAACTACGAGTAATTTGTAAGATAATAAAAGTTTGTTGTTTAGTAGAAAGATTTTTGTAACACAAGAGAAAGATTTTTCCCTAGGCCATTGATAACTAGAACGGTAATCATTATTGCAATTTTATATGAGGGAGAGGCATGAGCTAACATACTTTCTGTACTTGGATCATATGCACTTATGATTGGAACTCTAGCAAGCATCCACAACTACTAAAGATCATTAAGGTAAAACTCAACCATAGCATTAAGTAACAAGTCCTCTTTACTCCCATACGCGACAACCCCCTTATTCGGGCTTAAGCTTATGTCACTCTTGCAACCCACTATAAGCGAATCATGAACGTATTCCAACACCCTATAGCAGGAATGCCCCATTTGTGCACGGCACGAAAGGCGCCATAGGACAGCACCAAAATAAAAACATACAACTCTGACCAATCATGATCATCAATCAACCCATAGGACAAAATGAATCTACTCAAACATCATAGGATGGCAACACATCATTGGATAATAATATGTGGCATAAAGCACCATTTTTAAGCAGAGATTACAATAGGAAGAGAGAGGTTACACCGCAGCATAGAGCAGGAGAGATTTGGTATTGATGGCGGCGAAGTTGTTGGTGTAGTTCACCGTCACGATTGTTCCCCCGGCGGCACTCCGGCACCACACGAAGAGAGGGGGAGAGAGCCCCCTCCTTCTTCTTGCTTGGCCTCCCTCCTAGATGTGAGGAGGGTTTCCCCTTTAGATCTTGGCCTCCACGGCTCCCGGAGGGCAGGAGCCCCTCCAAGATTGGATCTCTCTCTCTATCTCTCTCTCTCTCTCTCTCTCCGTGTGTGTTTCTCTTATGTTTTGCGACCCTGTTTCTGGCCGGAAACCGGTTCTTATATTCCCAGCGATCCATAACTCCAATTGGGCTAAAATTTCGAGGGGATTTTTATCCGAAAATTAATTTTCTTGGGAGAAAGAAGGGTTCCAACCGACCTACAAGGCGCCCACAAATTAAGGGAGCGCGAACAGGGGGTAGGTGTCGGGCCCGTGGGACTGGGATACCAAGACCCGTCTGCCTGCGGCCCAGTGCACGGCGCTAAAGACAGGCCCAAACAGTCCCACCTTAGAACCTCACGAGCCAGGCCCTTGCGAGGCAGCGCATGTCAGCGAGAGCCTCGCGAAGCTCTCTCACAATGAGGCTTCCCGAGGCCCCTCGCGGAGGTGTGCAGCCCAAGGATCAGCTAGAGGAGTCACGCAGCCCTGCGTCTCCACGTGGGCGACGCGCGCGGTGACGAACGGAGCCAGAGAGGCGCCAGCGGGCATGGATAAGGAGGTTTTCCTCTTTCGTGCTAAGGGAGCAAGGACTGCGTGTAGGTTCCTGAAGCAATCCCCAAAGGTTGCCACTTCGGTGTAAGAAGACCAGCACGGCGGGCTCACCAGGATGGAGGTCATCACCGAGCCCACCGGCACATCATTGCAGGAAGCTTTAGCAGGCGGACCCCACCTTTAGTCAGGATAAGCTGTACTCCTATTCCCTTTCGAAATTGGCCGTTGTGGCAACCCTTCCCACCTATTGTTTTCGGGGGAAGAGGACCAAGGCCGGTATAAGTATAGGCCAGGCACCACCATAGGAGGGAGAGAGTCCTCCAGGGGCTTCATACTATTCCTTGTACACACATACTCATCCTCCTTCCTGAGGCAATCCACACAAAATAGGAGTAGGGTCGTACACCTCAAGGTGGCCCAAACCTGGGTAAACTACCGTGTCTGTGTTCTTCCTTCCATTCGCTCGAGCACGCTGGAGCATCGCCGTGAGGTAGTGGGCAGCGAGTTGGAGCTTAGTGAAGTTCTGTGAGCACACCCCAAAGTTCGAAACTTGCTTGGGTTCTGGGAGCCCCGATTCCAAAATTTGGCGTGCCAGGTAGGGGTGTGCCGAAGTTCTTCCGCTCTGCTCCAGTTCTTGCTCCACCATGTCCATGGTCGACGCTCGCCGTGTTCATGCCGAGCGCCGGGCAGCTCGCATCGCCCAGACGGAGCCTGTGGGCCGTCGTGACCGCCGCCACTCCACCTCGGCCGTGGCTAATGCCGCCACTGACCATGGCTCTCACAAGCAGTAGGACTCCTCCCTACCCCCCTCCGTGCAGCACGACGGTCGAACCGCTATGCCTTACCTCACCCCAGCTATGACCTCATCCTCCCATGCTCGCTCTGGGCTGGTGAATGCGCAGGCCGCGCTGCTCATGGTGCGCGAGCTACTGCACTACCACCCTATCAGCGAGGGCTTCGACGCTTGGCTTGGCCGCATCACTGAGCTTGTTAACATCGCGGGCGAGGCCCCGGTGCCCTCCCACTCGCTCCGCCCTCCATCGTCTAGCGCTGGTGATGTGGCGCACGGCGCACCTCCGCCTCCTTCCATACGCAGTGGAAACGCCGAGCCCCAGCATGACGCGCGGCGGCATGACCCGCCACGTGGATCGCCTGCGTCGACCCGAAATGAGGCTAGCTACCAGATTATGTACCGTGCGCCGCTCGATGCGCGCGCCCCCCGAGCCGCAGCGCCAGCGTCAGGACCGGGCTGTCCAGGAGGTCGCAACACCAGGATGCCAAGAGGCGGGGGGCGCACCCGTGAGCACCGTAGGTTACCGGGATTTCACTCGCGAGCTGTGTCGGGTGGTTTGGCCGGTCATGTTCAAGCCGGAGCTTCCACCGCGCTACGACGGCATCCCCGACACCACGGAGTTCCAACAGCTCTACGCGCTGAGCATCGAGGCGGCGAACGGCGACGACAAGGTCATGGCGAACTGGTTTCCCATGGCCCTCAAAGATGGCGTGCGCTCTTGGCTCATGAACCTGCCCGAGGAGTCAATCTCTTCGTGGGATGAGCTCCACGAGCATTTCATCGCCAACTTCCAGGGCAGTCACGATCGCGCCCTCACCATCAATGACCTGCGGCGTGTGAAGCAGTGCCCTGGCGAGACCCTCCGCAAGTACATTCAGCGCTTCACCCAGGTGCACCACAAGATCCCGAAGGCCTCGGACTAAGCCATCATCTCAGCGTTCACTAATGGCGTCACAGACGTCGGGATGAGCAAAAAGCTCACCATCAACAATGACCTGAGCATGGCACTGGAGCTGTTCAACTTGGCTGACAAGTGCGCCAAGGCGGAGGATGGCCGCCTCTCTCTTCTCAACATCCTCGACATCGAGCCTGGCGACAACAAGGCCAAAACCATGGAAGTGAATTGCAAGGGCCCCACCATGTTGGCGGTGGAGCCTGAGCAGAAATGCGACCACGACCATGACAAGCCCATCAAGGATGGCCGCCTGTTTTTGTGTCTACCACAATGTGCGCACCCACAACACTGATGACTGTCAGGACCTCAAGACGCTCCGTGACAAGCGCTTGGGCTGCCACCCCGACCGCAACAACCATGGTTTTGGCTGCGGAGGCGGCCGTGGTGGAGGCCGGTGGGACAACCGCAACCCCCGTCAGGGCTGGCACGACCAGCCTCATGAGGGTGGCTGGCGTGATCAGCCTCATGAGGCATGCCCTCAGGACAATGCAGGGCTTCCGCCCCTGCCGCCGCCACCCAGGAGGAACGACAACAACCAGCAAGATGAGGGGGATGGGGGCTACCAGGACCCTCACGCGACAGCCTGCATCCTCGATGGAGCTTAGGCTCCCATGTCCAACAACCTCTTCAAGGATTTCTCTCCCGAGGTGAACACTGCCCTCCCGAGGCTTGAGGCCGTGCATCACCTCAAGTGGCCGGAGTACGCCATCACCTTCGACTTCAAGGACCACCTCAGGTGCTCGGCCACCGCCGGCGCGCTCCCTATGCCATGCACTCCCACCATCAGCAACGTCTCTGTCACCAAGACCCTCATCGATAGGGGTGCTAGCCTCAACGTGATCTCCATCGCAACCTTTGAAATGCTCCAGGTGCCCTATGACCAGCTGACGCCCACCAGGGCCTTCTTGGGGGTGACCGATGGCTCCACCATTCCCCTGGGGCAGGTGCGCCTTCCTGTCACCTTCGGCACCCGTGACAACTACCACACCGAGCTCATCGACTTCAACGTGGCCCACATTGGCCTCCCGTACAATGCCATCCTAGGGTACCCTGCCCTCACCAAGTTCATGATGGCAACCCACCATGGCTACAATGTGCTCAAGATGCCATGATGCAGCGGCATCATCATCGTCGCCTGTGACAAGAAAGATGCTGTTTGCTCCCTCGAGCACGCCTACCGGGCCGCAGCGGCCGAAAACTCCGACGGCGAGGGCGACGTAGCGCCTCCTGAGGCCGCCCTCGCGAAGAAGAAGCTGTCCTCCCCTAGGGCCGCCCTAAGACAAAGAAGGCACCGATCGGCGGCACCTCGGGCGCCACGCCCGTTGCGGGAGCTTGCCTTCCTCCCGCATAGGAAGGCGTGCCCGACGCCTCCCTGTGGGTAGGCTCGGGGGCTTCCACCTAGAGAGCGTCTGACCTAACCAGTGTAACAAGGGAGGTGCTCGAGCACCACATGGAGGCGTGCTTCGATGTGTGCCCCCGCAAGCAAGGAGCACGGCGCCAGGCCCCAGGAGCACAAGAGTTCATGAACCAGGAGATCCGCAAGCTTCAGGAAGCGCGGGCCATGTGTGAGAGCCTCGGCCCGAGCACCCCGTCAGCTTAGTGCCACCCCCGACGCGGCCGACGAGCTGCGCGTGTGCGTCAACATCCCGGGCCTCAACAGTGCCAGCTCCGAGGACGTCTTTTTGCTGTTGGGCAATGGCCAGAGTAGGGGCATCATCACTAACTACGTATGTGTGCCCTTTTTCCTGCTAAACATGGGTGCCACCTACCAGCGCTTCGCACGGATAGCGTTGGTGTCTTGTGAGGCTTCGGCCCCTCGCGAGGCTCCAGGGCCTCAGGAGCCACTCGGCCCTTGAGGGGCGGGCCCCCGCGACATGCTTCACAAAGCGCCATGACGCATCCACAATAGCAGCATTTCCAGGTGCATTTTTCTTTTGTTCGATTGAGGGCGCCCCATGGGCTACATCATCCTCAAGCTGTTTAGGGTCAGTCCCTGCAGCCGCCTTGCTTTTCGGTTGTGTACTGAACCCAGTTGTGCTTTCATAAGTTTACTCTTCTTGCTTAAACTTCGTGCTTGGTGCCGCATCACATTTGGAGGCGCCACTCTTTGGGGCTCCACGCGCCCGCATCTCTCCTCTTGACCGTCCCACGAGCGGGGGCTATTGGGATGATGCCTGTGCTCGAGGTCCATCCCTACAGCGCTAATAAACCTAAGCAATCGATCTCTGACTTGTGAGCCGGCCCGGTGCACGTCACCTCATCAAGTCCTTAGTGCCTTGTCTCCTCACAGAGCAATCACGAGTAGGCCAACAAGCGTGCATCGCCCCCTATACCTTGTAACCTGTCAACTTGTAGAGGCTTGAGGAGCCAGGCGTTCGGACGTCGTACGGATAGCACCTCGCATCGCCTCAGGAGGCCCAGCCTCGAGTAGGCGACGGTCCGGTCTACGTCCCCGACCATGAAAAGCTAAGTACAACCACAACATACGGCACGTCGTTGCCGGTTGAAATCCCGTCTCCCTACGATCCTGATGAAGCCTGTAGCCTCTTTTTCGCGTAAGTCACTTGCACGTTGAAAGGGGGGCTCCTAAGCATCACGCCTCGGGGCCTCTTACTGGCTCTCGAGCCCCTCGCTCCCTAGCCTTGTCCCAGGCATCGCAACCTGACATACCAGCGGCCGCTAAGACTCGCACGAGAGCCGGGTCTTGAGGGCATAGAGCATTTTGGCAAACAAGAAAAAGAGAGGCGAGCCTCGCAAGGAAGCATGGGGAGGGAGTTCGCAATTTAGCCGCAAAGGCATTGGTAAAGGGACGAAGGGCCTCAATTTTTCATGCACCCCTCGTGGGGCCTGTATTGGCTTATCGCAAATAGAAGACGGACATAAAGCCAAGCTTCGAGGAAACGTGCCCTCGCGTCGCAAGAACTTCCCACGAGCCACGGCCGCTCCGCACTGCACCCCAATGAGCAAAGTTGACCGCCTCGCACGACACGGAGATCTTTCTAATAACGTTCTTTCTTTTTGTGATCTCGTCTGAGGCAGAAACCTTTTCTCTCGTGTGAGCCGCTTGCGTGTCAAGGGGGACCTCCTGAGCATCATGCCTCAGGAGCTCTTACCGGCCTTGGGCCCCTCACCTCCTGTCCTCGTCCCAGGCACCGTGATCTGACATACCAGCGACAGCTGAGGCTTGCTCGGGGCTAGGTCCTAGTGACGCAGAGCACTAATGCGATCATGAAGAAGGGGCTAAGTCTAAACGAGAAGCGCCATGATCAAACTTAATCGCAAACCACAAAAGCATTAAGGATAAGGCGCAAATGCCAGAGTTTCTTACACACCCCCACGGGGCCCATGCCGTTCTAATGCAGGAATAAAAACAAAAAGAAACCTCCTCGCTACGGACGCCACTCCTAGGGCACCGACTCCGGCGCCGCCTACACCTAGCCGGAGTCCTACTCCAGGACGCAGGGTCGTGGGGAGTCATTGGAGTCATCGTCGCTGTCGGGGTTTTGGGACCGGGGGTACCCAGACCCGTCTGCCTACGGCCCAGCGCGGTGCTCCACCAACGGCCCGGCGCGGCCCGGCATCAGGACTTCACGAGGGCCCCCGCCTCATGAGGCGAACTACATCGAGGCCTCCCAAGGAGCGCCCCCCCCCCCCCCCCCGAGGCTGCCTCCTGAGAAGCGAACATCTCTAGGCTCACACCCCGCCTCATGAGGCGCGCGATGACGTGAGCCATGACGACCAGAGCCGGGAGGGCGCCAACGGGCGCAGGCGAGGACAATTTCCTCTTTGGTTCTAGAGGAACAAAGCCAACATGCGGGTTCCCAAGGAATCCCCAGAACTTACCTCTTCGGTGCAATAAGACCAAGACCACAGGCTCGGCAGGACGGTGGACATCACCGAGCCCACCACCGTGTAATGACCAGAAGCTTTGCAGCCGAAGACCACCTTTAGTTGGGATAGGGTGTACTCCTGTCCCCCTTCGAATTTGGCCGCTGTGGTATCCCTTCCCGCCTAAAGCCTTGGAGGAAGAGTGATGCGGAGCATCTTACGGTCATCCCCATATACACTTCGACTACTCCCCAAGCCCAAGAGGACATACGATGAGACCTCGACTATTCGCCATCGGGCACAAGGTGAACTCACTCCTCTTTGAACCGTCACTTTCCACATATGAGACATGGCTACTACCTCATGCATGGACCTTGTGTATACTCAAGCACAGATGAGATGACCATGGAGAATCAAAGGACCAAGGCCAAGCATGGAAGAGGAGAAGGAAGAAGAAGAACAAACAAGACAAAGCTTGCCTGGATGATCCAGACCCCCCGCCGGACGATCCGGACCAAGCCCAGATGATCTGGACCCCCACCCGGATGATCCGGGTAATGTGCCTCAAGACACTCGAAGCCAACATGAAGCCGGATCATCCGGACCACGACCAACATCATCCGGATAGAGCCGGATCAGCCGGACTAGGGCCTAAACAACCAGACCACCCACAGCCTCCACGATACATCCGGACCATCCGGATGCCGACCCGGATCATCCGGACATCCGAAGCCCGGATCATCCGGACCAACACCCGGATCATCTAGACAGTGCCTGCGTGTATGATTTGGGCTGAAGCCCATGTATCCATTCCGGCCCCTCACTTACCCCTTCGTGGCTTAGACTATAAATAGACCTCCTCCTCCCCATTTTTACGGTTAGCAAAGGATTAGCTCATTTGAGAGATAGAGCTTTGCTCATCCACTTGATACCTTATCCATCGGAGTTCACGACCTCTACAGAGAAGATCCCCCAAGTGGATTCAAGACACCTCACGGGAAGACCCCCTCAAGGCCTCCTCATGGAGATGAGCTAGTTACCTCTTGTATCGTCCTTTGTTCCGTTTGCATCGTGTATCACTCGTATCGTTCATGGATCTAGGACATGTGTGACCATTTCTTATTGATTTGAGTGATTCCTCTCGTTTCCCCTCGTGTTCTTCGTGTTCTTCGCGGGATCCCCTCCAATTCATGAAAGATCGGGCATCTAGATTTCTACCCTACATCATCTTGGTATCATGAGCTAGGTTGATCATGAATTTGGAGTCTCCCCCACCATTTTCTAGTTGATTTCGTCCTAAAATACGAAAATCCCCACCAAAAATAGCCCTAATTTTTTTTGTGATTTGTTGCTTTGATGATGTTTTGTTGATTTTGATCCATGCATTTGCTTCGTTTCAAGTGGATCTAGCTTCCCCATAAGTTTACCCACCTTCCATCCACGCAATTTTCGCCCCGAAATCATCCATTTTCCGCACAAAAATCCATCCCCTAGAGGAAATCCCGAGCAGTTTGACCTACCCGGATCATCCAGACGTGCTCCCGGATCATCCGGACACCTCCCGGATCAGTTGGACCCTCTCCCGGACGTCCGGATAACCCACGCGCCTGAAAAAAAGAATCGGAGTTGACGAACCCGGATCATCCGGAGGTACTCCCGGATCAGATGGACCTCCTCCCGGATGTCCGGGTAACCCTGAAACTAACACGGCTGAAATTTTGTTTTGTCCATAACTAATTCATCCAGAGTCCGTTTTGACGTTCTTTAGCTCGTTTTGAAGCCATTAACATCCCCCATCCCACAAAAATACCTCCAACATCATTTGACTTCATCAAAATTTTGGAACTTTGGCATCTTTGCCTAGGCCCTCCACCATATCATCCGCATTACCACCACCAACTTCCGCAACTTAACCCATTTTGTTCCCCATTCCATTTGTGGTTGTTTGAGTTGTGTTTCGAGTCTCCTAAGGTGTTTCGGCTAGTTAGGGATCGTTGCTTCTTCATCAACAACCACCATAACTTTTGCATAACCTTGCCCACCATACACTTCCGCCCCCAACTTAACCCAATTTTGTTTGTGTTGTGAGTTGTGTCTCCTAAGGTGTTTCGGCTACTTAGGGACCGTGCTTTCAACTCTGATGTCGTGTATAGCCCATCATACCCTTCCGCCACCTTAAACCATTTTGACCGGGTTTCCACCAATACTCCCGTAACCACCACCGCTTTTCCGCTACCACCATTTGACTTTTGCCTTTGAGAACTTGAGTTGTGGTTTTTCTATTTCCTAGGGTGTTTTGGCTAACTAGGAATGGTTCTACATCGACAACACCGCTGCTCAACTTCGAAAAGGATTCGGCAACGACCACCTTCACTGCTTTGACACCCTAACCGTAAGCAAGATGGTAACCTCTACCTCATTGTCCCCCCCCCCCCCCCCCCCCCCCCCCCCCCCCCCCCCCCCCCCCCCCCCCCCCCCCCCCCCCCCCCCCCCCCCCCCCCCCCCCCCCCCCCCCCCCCCCCCCCCCCCCCCCCCCCCCCCCCCCCCCCCCCCCCCCCCCCCCCCCCCCCCCCCCCCCCCCCCCCCCCCCCCCCCCCCCCCCCCCCCCCCCCCCCCCCCCCCCCCCCCCCCCCCCCCCCCCCCCCCCCCCCCCCCCCCCCCCCCCCCCCCCCCCCCCCCCCCCCCCCCCCCCCCCCCCCCCCCCCCCCCCCCCCCCCCCCCCCCCCCCCCCCCCCCCCCCCCCCCCCCCCCCCCCCCCCCCCCCCCCCCCCCCCCCCCCCCCCCCCCCCCCCCCCCCCCCCCCCCCCCCCCCCCCCCCCCCCCCCCCCCCCCCCCCCCCCCCCCCCCCCCCCCCCCCCCCCCCCCCCCCCCCCCCCCCCCCCCCCCCCCCCCCCCCCCCCCCCCCCCCCCCCCCCCCCCCCCCCCCCCCCCCCCCCCCCCCCCCCCCCCCCCCCCCCCCCCCCCCCCCCCCCCCCCCCCCCCCCCCCCCCCCCCCCCCCCCCCCCCCCCCCCCCCCCCCCCCCCCCCCCCCCCCCCCCCCCCCCCCCCCCCCCCCCCCCCCCCCCCCCCCCCCCCCCCCCCCCCCCCCCCCCCCCCCCCCCCCCCCCCCCCCCCCCCCCCCCCCCCCCCCCCCCCCCCCCCCCCCCCCCCCCCCCCCCCCCCCCCCCCCCCCCCCCCCCCCCCCCCCCCCCCCCCCCCCCCCCCCCCCCCCCCCCCCCCCCCCCCCCCCCCCCCCCCCCCCCCCCCCCCCCCCCCCCCCCCCCCCCCCCCCCCCCCCCCCCCCCCCCCCCCCCCCCCCCCCCCCCCCCCCCCCCCCCCCCCCCCCCCCCCCCCCCCCCCCCCCCCCCCCCCCCCCCCCCCCCCCCCCCCCCCCCCCCCCCCCCCCCCCCCCCCCCCCCCCCCCCCCCCCCCCCCCCCCCCCCCCCCCCCCCCCCCCCCCCCCCCCCCCCCCCCCCCCCCCCCCCCCCCCCCCCCCCCCCCCCCCCCCCCCCCCCCCCCCCCCCCCCCCCCCCCCCCCCCCCCCCCCCCCCCCCCCCCCCCCCCCCCCCCCCCCCCCCCCCCCCCCCCCCCCCCCCCCCCCCCCCCCCCCCCCCCCCCCCCCCCCCCCCCCCCCCCCCCCCCCCCCCCCCCCCCCCCCCCCCCCCCCCCCCCCCCCCCCCCCCCCCCCCCCCCCCCCCCCCCCCCCCCCCCCCCCCCCCCCCCCCCCCCCCCCCCCCCCCCCCCCCCCCCCCCCCCCCCCCCCCCCCCCCCCCCCCCCCCCCCCCCCCCCCCCCCCCCCCCCCCCCCCCCCCCCCCCCCCCCCCCCCCCCCCCCCCCCCCCCCCCCCCCCCCCCCCCCCCCCCCCCCCCCCCCCCCCCCCCCCCCCCCCCCCCCCCCCCCCCCCCCCCCCCCCCCCCCCCCCCCCCCCCCCCCCCCCCCCCCCCCCCCCCCCCCCCCCCCCCCCCCCCCCCCCCCCCCCCCCCCCCCCCCCCCCCCCCCCCCCCCCCCCCCCCCCCCCCCCCCCCCCCCCCCCCCCCCCCCCCCCCCCCCCCCCCCCCCCCCCCCCCCCCCCCCCCCCCCCCCCCCCCCCCCCCCCCCCCCCCCCCCCCCCCCCCCCCCCCCCCCCCCCCCCCCCCCCCCCCCCCCCCCCCCCCCCCCCCCCCCCCCCCCCCCCCCCCCCCCCCCCCCCCCCCCCCCCCCCCCCCCCCCCCCCCCCCCCCCCCCCCCCCCCCCCCCCCCCCCCCCCCCCCCCCCCCCCCCCCCCCCCCCCCCCCCCCCCCCCCCCCCCCCCCCCCCCCCCCCCCCCCCCCCCCCCCCCCCCCCCCCCCCCCCCCCCCCCCCCCCCCCCCCCCCCCCCCCCCCCCCCCCCCCCCCCCCCCCCCCCCCCCCCCCCCCCCCCCCCCCCCCCCCCCCCCCCCCCCCCCCCCCCCCCCCCCCCCCCCCCCCCCCCCCCCCCCCCCCCCCCCCCCCCCCCCCCCCCCCCCCCCCCCCCCCCCCCCCCCCCCCCCCCCCCCCCCCCCCCCCCCCCCCCCCCCCCCCCCCCCCCCCCCCCCCCCCCCCCCCCCCCCCCCCCCCCCCCCCCCCCCCCCCCCCCCCCCCCCCCCCCCCCCCCCCCCCCCCCCCCCCCCCCCCCCCCCCCCCCCCCCCCCCCCCCCCCCCCCCCCCCCCCCCCCCCCCCCCCCCCCCCCCCCCCCCCCCCCCCCCCCCCCCCCCCCCCCCCCCCCCCCCCCCCCCCCCCCCCCCCCCCCCCCCCCCCCCCCCCCCCCCCCCCCCCCCCCCCCGCTTGCATGATGTGGATCACCTTATGGATTCATCGCATACTATGTCTTGTCTCGATTTGCCACCCATTTATGATGAATATGATGATGAGCATGTCGAATTGCCTAGTTGTGATGCTATGCTCCATAGGATATCATGTGAAAATTCTTTTGGTCACATCATGTTCGACAACCCATTGAACTTGTCATATGCTATGAGTGAGATCTCCAATATTGCATCATTTCAATCTCAACATAGTAACATGCATGCCCCATTAAAATAATTCCCATTTGCACTTATGGCATAGATGACGAGATGATGGTCATTGGCATTTGTTTTTCATGCAAGCGCGTCGTCATGAGCTGCCCTTGCGTTGGCAGCTTCTTCCCTACTCTTTGCAGCAGCGGCCTCGGCCTGGCTCCAGGCCTCCTTGGTTGCCGCCTCAACCTGGAGCCACGCTGAGGCGAGCCCCAGACGCTCCCTTGCAAGGCATCTATCGGCATCTTGGAGGTCCGCCCTGAACTGGTCGAGGGCGGCATAAGCATCAGCCAAGGCCCCACGCCTGATCAGGGCACCGCAGTTGGCATGAGGACCTGATGAGGGAGTGGCGCTGATGCGCTAGTTGGGTTCACGGCTGACGAGGTCTCGGCGCGATCTGCTCCAGGCGCCGGCGGCTCCGGTCCTTCCCTGCGCTCGGCTTCCACAGTGCAGCTAAGGTGATTTTAGACTTGGCTGGTTGAGTCCCGGGGGTCGGCACCGCTTGAGGCTGTGTCGTGGCAAGCCCTGAGTCGTGTCCGGCCGGCGGGGAGGGAGGCGTCCCCCCACCCCCCCATCCATTGTCGGAGCCATTGTGACCGTGACACGGGGCGTCTTGGAACTAGCCACTACATCGTTGCTGGTCGGCCCTCCCGGCGGTGCTGGTAGTGTGCCCTGCGGAGATGGAGCACCCGCACGCCCAGGAGCTCGCCCCGAGCACCCGAGAATGGCGTCGGATTAGTGTTGCATGCCCGCGCACCCGCCGAAACCGTGGCCGAGTGTAGAAACCGCCTTCCGGGTGAAAGGCACATTTGCAAGGGCATTCATCTTCTTCTTCTCTACACTGTCGCCCCTGTTCAGTGCAATGAGGAGCAGTATGAACACATGGGCTACAAGCGCGCAACTAGAAGGTAAAACAAAGGTACATACTCATGTGGCGCGGCTCACTTCCTCTTCTTCTCCTCCTCGGAGGCTGATGCGCCCCCATCCATCTTTGGCGTGGCTCTGGCCTCACCCTGGGGGTTGTCGGAGTGGCCCCCGGCAGGCTCCGCTACGGCACCACTATCTGTAGGGGTAAGAGGAGCCTTGGTAGGTGAGACCGCAGCTGCCTAGGCGGAGGCCGCCGTGATCGTCGGCCGCACGTCCTCTGGGGCCAAGCTCGTTTCTTTGACCATCCCAGCGAGGTGTGGAGTACCTTTGGGAGGGGGCACTACCACCCCCTTGCTCAGGGCCCCCCCGCAAGGTGCCCGCACGGACGAGGGAGCTGACTCTGCCCTCCTCGATGCCCTAACGGGAGCTGGGGAATCCACGGCCGGGAGCTCGTCAGCATCGTCGTCATCATCGAGGCAGAGGTGGAGTTGGCGCTACGACGGTGGGGATGCCCTCCCGAGGTCATCCTCCTCCGTTCCCTCCGAGTCCTCGTCATCATCCCTGTCGCGAGAGGACAACACTCGACTCCTGGGGAGCGGCCCCCCAAGGCTGCCTCCCGAGGAGCGGACATCTCTAGGCTCACACCCCGCCTCACGAGGCGCGCAGTGACCTGAGCCATGATGACCAGAGCCAGAAGGGCGCCAGTAGGCGCAGGTGAGGACAGTTTCCTCTTTGGTGTTGGAGGGACAAAGCCAGCATGTGGTTCCCAAGGAATCCCCAAAGCTTACACTACAAAAAAATACACTTCCGTGATGATACGTGTTTGTCACAGTAGGTCACATTTTCTGTCATGCATGTACATCCATGACAAATTTATGACAGAATCAAGATAGTCATACCTGTGCTGTCGTAGAAGTGTTCCATGACATTACCAAAATTGTCATCACAGAAGTGTCCACTTCCATGACGATAAATCGCGCGTCATAGAAGTACTTTCATCAAGGGTGACCGACACGTGGCATCCACCGTAACGGGACGCCGTTAAGCTATCGGGTCCGGTTTTGGATCCGATAACCCGCTAACAGCCACGACCAATGCTGATTTTCCACGTGTAAAATTCTCATTGGCTGGCGGAACCACGTGTCAGCTCCACGTTGGCACAGGTGTCACTCATCCAACGGGCGAGATGCGCCTATGATACATTGACACGTGGACTGGCCCAAAAGTGGCCCATAAAGATTAAATGGGCCGGCCCAACTAAAGGCCCAGAAGATTTAGCGAGCCATTACGGGCCGGCCCAGCTAAGGGCCCACAAGATTTTGCAGACCATAATGGGCCGGCCCAGCTAAATGCCCACAAGATTTTGCAGACCATAATGGGCCAGCCCAGCTAAAGGCCCACAAGATTTTGAGGACACTAATGGGCCGGCCCGTTAACAGGCTGCCATGTTTTGGGCCAAATGCCAGCCCATATTTGATCCGGTCCATAAACAGCCTGCCACGTTCCGGCCCAATAAAGGCCCATATGAGATCCGGCCCATTAAAAGCCTACCACGTTCTGGGCCAAATTACGGCCCAGATCTGATCCGACCCTTTAAGAGGCTTTGGGCTAAATTATGGCCCATATCAGATTTGGCCCGTCAACTGGACTCTATGCTTTTGGGCCCACTTGCTAAAGGCCCATTTAGTAATTCAGCCTGATATTAGCTGTGGCCTGTTAATGGCCTGTTTAACATTTTGGCCCTATATTTATTTCGGCCTGTTAAAAGCCTGTCAAATAGTTGGGCCTAACTACGGCCCGGTTTGCATCCGGCCTGCTCACAGCCGATAATCTGATTGGGCCAAACAAGGACCAAGACAATTTTGGCATGTTAACGGCCCGTGATGTGATTGGCACAATCATGGGCCGGGGTCTATTTCGGCCTACTGCCGGCCCGTGAGCTGTTCGGCACGTTTCAGGCCCAACCCACTTTTCAGCCTCCTAAAAGCCCATTGAGTTTTCTTGCGAAAATAGGGCCAGCGGTTTACTCGGCCTATTAGAGGCCCAAATCTACTAGTGGGCCAGTTTACATTTAGGCATGTTAATGGACCGATTATGTAGTGATTACCATGACAGCCCAATTATGTACCATAATTTTATGGTTTGGCCGGTTTACTGCGAACATAGGATATATATATACAGTAAAATAACTGCAGCATCATGAATAAGAAAAAACCTAGACTATACAATAAAGAAATTACAGCATATTACATCCACTGGGCATCAAAGTTCGCCACTATGATGACAAAGCAGAAGCAGACAACAGATTACATACACTGGGCATCAAAGATCGCCACCAGTGCAAATAAACACGCCGGCAAAATAATATACAAAACCGACAGCACTTCAATAGAGTTCAAGAAAGGTTAGCCCTGCTCGGGAGCTGCAGCGCAAGCAGCTGAGCAAGCTGATGAGGCGGTGCTTGTTTGACACTTATATCCTCCTCACTCTGAAAGATAAACAAGCAGACAGATGACAGGTTTTGCACATATAAGTATCAGTGCTGACAATTCATCACATTTCTTACTGACGAATAAAGTGACATAGTTTATAATAGCATTAACACAATATGGTATTGTTCAGGTTAAGACATGGCAGGAAATGACATTGTGAAGGAGTTGGCAGCTTCATGACACCACTGGATTACAGATCAAGAACTCATAAGTATCAATGGTTAGTGTGCTATAAATTTATCCCATTTCAGATTGGCAAATAAAGAGACGGTTTAAATAATAGTAGAATGATATGACATTGTTCATAGTTAAGACATTGCAGAATATGACATTGTGCTGTAGTGGGTAGGTTCACCACACCACTGGATTATGGATCAAGAACAGAAGCATACATGCAGTGCAAAAGAAGATCACTTGCTCTGTATAGTTCAATTTACATGGTATGAAGAAGGAACTTGGTTGTACAACTGAAAACTTAAATTGAGATGGACAAACTTTTGTTTATGAACTACATAATAAACTTTAAACATGCAATTTGATGCAAACACCAAAAATAAACAGCTGTTGCAGTCATGCCTAACCAAATATACACAACAAAGTTTAAAGGCTTGAGAAGGACAAACTTACATTATTGGTGAAGACAGGCTCTATAAAGCCCTTGTCCATGCTGATGGGGGGGCAATTCAAGAAGTTTACCACAAAATATTCTTCATAAGCATTGCCTTTATTCTACATTTTGTTAAGAAAAAATATAGATGTGATAATATAGGAAAAAATGGAGAGTATTTAAGATAAGATGAAGAGTGATGCTGCATGACCAAGTAGCTATAAATGTAAGTACAGCGATACAGGCAAAAGGTACAGCCAAGAGCAATGCAGAGCTAAACTTCTTCAGGACCATCAGTGTTATCCAACCTTATGGTAAGAGTAAATATATATCTGATGCATAGAAAATGGAGGGCAAAGGAAAATAAGCTGCAGAGTGATGGTTCATGAACAACTACCTGTCAATACAAGTACACTGATAAAGGACAGCAGGTACTTACAAGAACAATACAGAGCTAAAAATTTTCATTGGCATTGGATATATTCTACACTAATGTAACCATTCATACAGATCAGATAATTTGGAGCGAACAATTGATAAGCAAGCTATCATACATACTGCTGTCACATAATGAACCTGGTATGAATGCAAGTACAGTGATACAGGACAACAGGTACTAACCAGACCAAAGCAGCGGGCAGCATATTTGCGATATCATGTCATTCTTTTCAAATCGGAGTTCTTCTTAAAGCTGATTGCCTGCAAAAAAGATCCATAAGGCACATGCAAAAAAGTAGAAGTTCAAATTGTCATGTGATATCATAGACAGTACCTCATCCTGGGAACGAGACCAGTGCATAAAAAGGTTTTTCCATTCAATGTCTTCTAAATTTAGCACAGGAGACTTCACCAGAACTTTGTTTATAGACTTGCCATCAAAGTGTGATTTCCTCAGGTAACACTGATACTGCTGCAATGCTTCCTTGAAAAGCGCAAGCAAGCTTTGCTCGTCATGACTATCCAGATTGACCCTCGCCTACTTACAACAATGTAATGTAAATCATTGATGTGTTCAATTAGCAAAAAACAGGAAAATAATCACCATGAATAATAGCACTTACACGTAAATGGGTCAGGAAGATGTGACAATGGTGTTTGTCTTCACTATAATCTTCCCATGATGGGAATATATGCATGTAGTCCGTAACAACATTGAAAGCATTGTCTTTAAAACTGGGAATAACTGGAATGGGGTTCCAATCTGCAGGAATTGGCTGTCTCTGCAGTTGGGATAGGTCTTCGGCCGGTGGACTTGCTGTACTTTTTGCTGGAGTGGGATTTTTCTGTGGTACGGCTGGTGCTATGGCAACTGAAATCGGCATAACTTTTCTGGAGTGCAAGTCCTGTGTGGTGGGGCTAGTGGTGTGGCCAGTGAAGCATGGGTACAGTCTGCTGGACTCAGTCCTACGTTTTGTGTCACTGGTTGTACAGCCAATATAAGTGGGGTGCTGTCTGATTTCTCCAGCACCAGCACGTTTTTCAAGGACTTTGCTGGTGCTCCTTCAGGTTCGGCAATCACCCTCTTCCTTTTTGATGTCTGATGCACAAGAACAACATTTGAGTGGAAAAACATGGTATGATGACAGATGGAATATGTATTGATAATGGATGGGCATGGCATCTTGACATATATGATGAGTAAACTAAGCAAATGGTGGTGCAACAAAGTAGAAGAAATGCAAGACAACATATGCAAGATACGCGCAATCAATAAAACCTTGCCAAATTAGAACATGCACCTTGATGGGTGAACAGGACAGGCCATCTGCCTTTGACTCCTCGAGGTTAGAATAGTCATTAGGATCATATTCTTGAACAAGAATCTATAGGTGGGGAGCGTATGAGTCTCATTGCATCCAGAATGGCACTCAATGCCTTGGTTCCAATTTTTTAAGTCATTGCAGTGTTCCACAATATTCTTCTGATGTGCGGATTCTGATATTCACTATAATTACATATAATATCTGAGAACCATGAAAACATAAATAGTAGTGAGATTATCTTTGTAATGCAGAGGATATTCTAATATAGGGGCGCCCCTGTAAACCCTTGTGTGCTATCACTGGATTCTGATGAGAGAGCTCATGTGTGCTGTAATATGGTGCGTGCATTAATATAATCTGGCACAAGTACACAAAAAAATAGGTTCCAGAAGTAAGGATAGTTGGCAGATGATAGGTTCATAATATACTGTATAGAGAGTTTATTGCCAAACCCTGATAACAAGAGCACAGAACAACTAGGCAGATCGTAGTGTACATAAATGGGGTACACCATAACCACGATATATAAATCGGGAAAGTGGAACTGGCTGGAAAATATGGTGTTGTATTGCCGCTACTAATTGAAAGCCGATCGATTACAGGCTAGCTCTATCAGCTGTTGACTGCAGATGTCCCTGCTCCCCTTCTGTACAAGGAACATACTGTACGTACTAAATACAGAATAACAAAAGAGGAACATGTTAAAAAACAGAAGAGGAAGCATATTCTTGAGGTTTCGCTGCATTGCATACAATGTTGGTTGCCCACTCATGATGAATCACAGCGCCCAAAGAAATGCAATTCCATGCTGTCTCTCTATATGTGGCCACATGCATTTGGAAAATAAAGTGGGAGCATTACCTGACCAATTAAATGTGTGTCTGTTAACTAATATCAGTATCATATCACAATTCGTATTTGACACTACTAGGAAAAGGGCTATAGCTAATATGAACATTAATGGCGCACCACATATGTGGTGCGCCACTGCTATATAGCAGTGGCACACCATGTGTAGGTACGCCATTATTGTCCATAACACTAATGGCGCACCACACCCACGGTGCGCCACTACTAACAATTTTTTTTTCAAAACTAGTAATGGCGCACCAGGGTATAGTGCGCCATTACTAGTTTTGACTAGTAATGGCGCACCACACACTCTGTGCGCCACTACTAACAATTTTTTTTTGCAAAACTAGTAATGGCGCACCACATAACTGGTGCGCCATTAGTAACCAGGGTTACCCCCCCCCCCCCCCCCCCCCCCCCCCCCCCCCCCCCCCCCCCCCCCCCCCCCCCCCCCCCCCCCCCCCCCCCCCCCCCCCCCCCCCCCCCCCCCCCCCCCCCCCCCCCCCCCCCCCCCCCCCCCCCCCCCCCCCCCCCCCCCCCCCCCCCCCCCCCCCCCCCCCCCCCCCCCCCCCCCCCCCCCCCCCCCCCCCCCCCCCCCCCCCCCCCCCCCCCCCCCCCCCCCCCCCCCCCCCCCCCCCCCCCCCCCCCCCCCCCCCCCCCCCCCCCCCCCCCCCCCCCCCCCCCCCCCCCCCCCCCCCCCCCCCCCCCCCCCCCCCCCCCCCCCCCCCCCCCCCCCCCCCCCCCCCCCCCCCCCCCCCCCCCCCCCCCCCCCCCCCCCCCCCCCCCCCCCCCCCCCCCCCCCCCCCCCCCCCCCCCCCCCCCCCCCCCCCCCCCCCCCCCCCCCCCCCCCCCCCCCCCCCCCCCCCCCCCCCCCCCCCCCCCCCCCCCCCCCCCCCCCCCCCCCCCCCCCCCCCCCCCCCCCCCCCCCCCCCCCCCCCCCCCCCCCCCCCCCCCCCCCCCCCCCCCCCCCCCCCCCCCCCCCCCCCCCCACCGGTGTAGGATTCCATCGTTACCCCGGAGTTCTGATAACCATCGCTCTTCATGTCCTTTTCCTCGGTGTAGAATGTGTAGCCGTTGATATCGTACGCCTCCTAGGTCATCAGGTTGTGCTCGGCGCCCTGTGACAAGGCGAATATGAGTTTTTCTTCCGCGGAAGAATCCTCATGTATAGGGTACGACAGAAGCTTCTCCTTGAACCAACGCGTGAAACATGAGCTGTGCTCTTTGATTATATCTCCGTTCGTCCTCTGTTGGCCTCGGTCATTGTATGTCTTCTCAATAAAGGTTTTGTGCTCTACCACCCAAGGATCGACCACGTCTATGTGTTGTAGCGCGACTAGGTTTGCTCTTTCAAAGTCGGCGAGTCGACCCTCGAAGTCGACATGCATTTCGCGGCGACCCTCGCGGTGACCCCATCCAGCGAGCCTGCCGAGGTGCCTGTTGACGAGTAGACCAATGGGGTTCTCGATGCCTAGATAATTCATGCAGTAGGAGATGCACTCTTCGGTCAGAAAGGCCCTAGCTATGCTTCCCTCTGGACGTGACATGTTGCGAATGTATCCTTTGATGACACCATTCATCCTTTCGAACGGCATCATGCTGTGCAGGAACGTCGGCCCGAGTTGGATGATATCCTCCATGATATGGACCAGCAGATGCACCATAACGTCGAAGAATGCGGGCGGGAAGTACATCTCAAGCTCGCATAGTATCACCACGATCTCTTCCCGTAGCCTTCTGAGTTGCCTCACGCCAACCGACTTCCGAGAGATGACGTCGAAAAAGTTGCATAGGCCAAATAGCATTTCACGGACGTGCGCATCCATGATCCCACGGATTGCAACTGGAAGTATCTGTGTCATCAGCACGTGACAGTCGTGAGACTTCATCCCACTGAACTTCTGCTTCGCTGAGTCTAGGTATCTGCTTATCTTCCCCGCGTAACCGTAAGGAAGTTTTACTCCTACGAGGCAGGTGAAAAACTGCTCGATCTCCTCCTGCCTTAGAGTGAAGCACGCAGGAGGGCAGTCATTTCCGATCTTCATGGCCTTTTTGCCTTTGCGACGACTTTCCGTGTCCTTCGCCTCATCATCATCATCATCATCATTAGCGTGAAGCTCCTCCCTGATGCCCATTGATTTCAAGTCTGCCCTTGCTTTCAGCCCATCTTTGGTCCTCTCTGGCATGTTGAGCAGGGTACCAAGCAGACTCTCGCACACGTTCTTCGTGATATGCATGACATCAAGGCTGTGAGGCACACGGAGGATCTTCCAGTACGTCAAGTCCCAGAAAACCGACCTCGTTTTCCATACCTTCAGCAGCGGCTCTGGCACCTTTCGCTTCTTTCCCGGCGGTGGGCACTCTTTCCAATTTTTCAAACAGCTCATCTATTTCCTCACCGCTCCTCGTACGCGAGCGTCTTCGGGGTTCGGTTTCACCATCGAACAGATCCTTGCGTTTTCTCCATGAGTCATCGTCGCGAAGCCACCTTCGATGTCCCATGAACATGGTTTTCGAAGACCCGAGATCTCTATCTAGCTGGCGATACGTTGTGTCATCCATGCACCTGATGCATGCACGAAATCTATGGACCACCTGCCCCGCGACATATCCATAACCGAGATAGTCTTGCACCGTCGTGAGCAGTGCGGCTCTCATAGGGAAATATTCTTTCTCTGCGGCGTCCCACGTATTGGCTGGCGTTTTCCACAGCATGTCTAGCTCCTCTTTCAGCAGCCCCAAATACAGATTGATGTCGTTCCCTGGTTGTTTCGGCCCTTCAATTAGCATACTCATGTGAATGTACTTCCTCTTCATGCACTTCCAGGGGGGAAGGTTGTACATCCACACAAACACAGGCTAGGTGCTATGTGTGCTTCTCTGGCTGCCAAATGGATTGACTCCATCGGTGCTCACGCCCAGCACGATGTTCCTTGGATCGTCCCCAAATTCTGGGTGTTCGAAGTTCAACGCTTGCCACTGGCTCGCATCCTTAGGGTGACTCAGCATCTTTTCTTTTTTATTTATCTCTGGATCATTTCCGTCATCTTCTCGCTTCTTCTCCTCCCTATCCGCGTGCCAACGCAGGAGCTTTGCCACCTTAGGGTCCGCGAAATACCGCTGCAGACGAGGAGTGATCGGAAAGTACCAC
>JAAAWM010010114.1:0-34080 GCA_036873465.1 Thinopyrum obtusiflorum
GAGGTGATGATGCACGTCGGGAATGATAGGTGCGACCAATATAACCTTGGAAAGTTAGAGCAAGCACCTTGATGGGTGAATAAGATAGGGCATCTGCCTCTGACTCCTCCACTAGGACTCCTCCACTAGGGAGCTACATTGACTTAGGTCTCCCTCAAGCTCAAAATCATTGTTAGGATCATATTCTGAGCATGAATCTGTAGGTGGAGAGCTTTTGCATTGCATTGCATCCAGACTTGATTCCAGTCCTTGTTGCCAAGTTTGTCAGCCATGGCATTATTCTGCTTTATTCTTTTCATGCGCACAAACTTAGTGCTTCTACTGCATAGGAAGTGGAACTGCCCCAAGTATTTGGTGGATAAGAAGGATGGCAAAGTGAACAAAGGTATAGCTGATATATGTGTTATTGATGTGTACCTTACTAATGCTCGTAGTAGTGCATGGATATTTGATACCAGTTCGATTGCTCATATTTGTAACTCGAAATAGGGACTACAGATTAAACGAAGATTGGCTAAGGATGAGGTGATGATGCACGTCGGGAATGATAGGTGCGACCAATATAACCTTGGAAAGTTAGAGCAAGCACCCCCCCCCCCCCCCCCCCCCCCCCCCCCCCCCCCCCCCCCCCCCCCCCCCCCCCCCCCCCCCCCCCCCCCCCCCCCCCCCCCCCCCCCCCCCCCCCCCCCCCCCCCCCCCCCCCCCCCCCCCCCCCCCCCCCCCCCCCCCCCCCCCCCCCCCCCCCCCCCCCCCCCCCCCCCCCCCCCCCCCCCCCCCCCCCCCCCCCCCCCCCCCCCCCCCCCCCCCCCCCCCCCCCCCCCCCCCCCCCCCCCCCCCCCCCCCCCCCCCCCCCCCCCCCCCCCCCCCCCCCCCCCCCCCCCCCCCCCCCCCCCCCCCCCCCCCCCCCCCCCACTGATGGACTTTTGGAATCACTTGATTATGAATCACTTGGTACTTGCGAACCTTGCCTCATGGGCAAGATGACTAAAACGCCGTTCTTCGGAACAATGGAGCGAGCAATAGATTTGTTGGAGATCATACATACTGATGTATGTGGTCCGATGAATGTTGAGGCTCGCGGCGGGTATCGTTATTTTCTCACCTTCACAGATGATTTGAGCAGATATGGGTATATCTACTTAATGAAACATAAGTCTGAAACATTTGAAAAGTTCAAATAATTTCAGAGTGAAGTGGAAAATCATTGTAACAAGAAAATAAAGTTTCTACGATCTGATCGTGGAGGAGAATATTTGAGTTACGAGTTTGGTCTTCATTTGAAACAATTCGGAATAGTTTTGCAACTCACGCCACCCGGAACACCACAGCGTAATGGTGTGTCCGAACGTCATAATCGTACTTTACTAGATATGGTGCGATCTATGATGTCTCTTACTAATTTACCGCTATCGTTTTGGGGTTATGCTTTAGAGACGGCTGCATTCACGTTAAATAGGGCACCATCAAAATCCGTCGAGACGACGCCTTATGAACTGTGGTTTGGCAAGAAACCAAAGTTGTCGTTTCTGAAAGTTTGGGGCTGCGATGCTTATGTGAAAAAGCTTCAACATGATAAGCTCGAACCCAAATCAGAGAAATGTGTCTTCATAGGATACCCAAAGGAGACTGTTGGGTACACCTTCTATCACAGATCCGAAGGAAAAACATTTGTTGCTAAAAATGGATTCTTTCTAGAGAAGGAGTTTCTCTCGAAAGAAGTGAGTAGGAGGAAAGTAGAACTTGATGAGGTAACTGTACCTGCTCCCTTATTGGAAAGTAGTTCATCACAGAAACCGGTTCCTGTGACACCTACACCAATTAGTGAGGAAGCTAATGATGTTGATCATGAAACTTCAGATCAAGTTGCTACCGAACCTCGTAGGTTAACCAGAGTAAGATCCACACCAGAGTGGTACGGTAATCCTATTCTGGAGGTCATGTTACTTGACCAAGGTGAACCTACGAACTATGAAGAAGCGATGGTGGGGGGGGGGGGGGGGGGGGGGGGGGGGGGGGGGGGGGGGGGGGGGGGGGGGGGGGGGGGGGGGGGGGGGGGGGGGGGGGGGGGGGGGGGGGGGGGGGGGGGGGGGGGGGGGGGGGGGGGGGGGGGGGGGGGGGGGGGGGGGGGGGGGGGGGGGGGGGGGGGGGGGGGGGGGGGGGGGGGGGGGGGGGGGGGGGGGGGGGGGGGGGGGGGGGGGGGGGGGGGGGGGGGGGGGGGGGGGGGGGGGGGGGGGGGGGGGGGGGGGGGGGGGGGGGGGGGGGGGGGGGGGGGGGGGGGGGGGGGGGGGGGGGGGGGGGGGGGGGGGGGGGGGGGGGGGGGGGGGGGGGGGGGGGGGGGGGGGGGGGGGGGGGGGGGGGGGGGGGGGGGGGGGGGGGGGGGGGGGGGGGGGGGGGGGGGGGGGGGGGGGGGGGGGGGGGGGGGGGGGGGGGGGGGGGGGGGGGGGGGGGGGGGGGGGGGGGGGGGGGGGGGGGGGGGGGGGGGGGGGGGGGGGGGGGGGGGGGGGGGGGGGGGGGGGGGGGGGGGGGGGGGGGGGGGGGGGGGGGGGGGGGGGGGGGGGGGGGGGGGGGGGGGGGGGGGGGGGGGGGGGGGGGGGGGGGGGGGGGGGGGGGGGGGGGGGGGGGGGGGGGGGGGGGGGGGGGGGGGGGGGGGGGGGGGGGGGGGGGGGGGGGGGGGGGGGGGGGGGGGGGGGGGGGGGGGGGGGGGGGGGGGGGGGGGGGGGGGGGGGGGGGGGGGGGGGGGGGGGGGGGGGGGGGGGGGGGGGGGGGGGGGGGGGGGGGGGGGGGGGGGGGGGGGGGGGGGGGGGGGGGGGGGGGGGGGGGGGGGGGGGGGGGGGGGGGGGGGGGGGGGGGGGGGGGGGGGGGGGGGGGGGGGGGGGGGGGGGGGGGGGGGGGGGGGGGGGGGGGGGGGGGGGGGGGGGGGGGGGGGGGGGGGGGGGGGGGGGGGGGGGGGGGGGGGGGGGGGGGGGGGGGGGGGGGGGGGGGGGGGGGGGGGGGGGGGGGGGGGGGGGGGGGGGGGGGGGGGGGGGGGGGGGGGGGGGGGGGGGGGGGGGGGGGGGGGGGGGGGGGGGGGGGGGGGGGGGGGGGGGGGGGGGGGGGGGGGGGGGGGGGGGGGGGGGGGGGGGGGGGGGGGGGGGGGGGGGGGGGGGGGGGGGGGGGGGGGGGGGGGGGGGGGGGGGGGGGGGGGGGGGGGGGGGGGGGGGGGGGGGGGGGGGGGGGGGGGGGGGGGGGGGGGGGGGGGGGGGGGGGGGGGGGGGGGGGGGGGGGGGGGGGGGGGGGGGGGGGGGGGGGGGGGGGGGGGGGGGGGGGGGGGGGGGGGGGGGGGGGGGGGGGGGGGGGGGGGGGGGGGGGGGGGGGGGGGGGGGGGGGGGGGGGGGGGGGGGGGGGGGGGGGGGGGGGGGGGGGGGGGGGGGGGGGGGGGGGGGGGGGGGGGGGGGGGGGGGGGGGGGGGGGGGGGGGGGGGGGGGGGGGGGGGGGGGGGGGGGGGGGGGGGGGGGGGGGGGGGGGGGGGGGGGGGGGGGGGGGGGGGGGGGGGGGGGGGGGGGGGGGGGGGGGGGGGGGGGGGGGGGGGGGGGGGGGGGGGGGGGGGGGGGGGGGGGGGGGGGGGGGGGGGGGGGGGGGGGGGGGGGGGGGGGGGGGGGGGGGGGGGGGGGGGGGGGGGGGGGGGGGGGGGGGGGGGGGGGGGGGGGGGGGGGGGGGGGGGGGGGGGGGGGGGGGGGGGGGGGGGGGGGGGGGGGGGGGGGGGGGGGGGGGGGGGGGGGGGGGGGGGGGGGGGGGGGGGGGGGGGGGGGGGGGGGGGGGGGGGGGGGGGGGGGGGGGGGGGGGGGGGGGGGGGGGGGGGGGGGGGGGGGGGGGGGGGGGGGGGGGGGGGGGGGGGGGGGGGGGGGGGGGGGGGGGGGGGGGGGGGGGGGGGGGGGGGGGGGGGGGGGGGGGGGGGGGGGGGGGGGGGGGGGGGGGGGGGGGGGGGGGGGGGGGGGGGGGGGGGGGGGGGGGGGGGGGGGGGGGGGGGGGGGGGGGGGGGGGGGGGGGGGGGGGGGGGGGGGGGGGGGGGGGGGGGGGGGGGGGGGGGGGGGGGGGGGGGGGGGGGGGGGGGGGGGGGGGGGGGGGGGGGGGGGGGGGGGGGGGGGGGGGGGGGGGGGGGGGGGGGGGGGGGGATGAGATCACCGACATGACGAGGAGTCTCGAAATGGTCGAGAGGTAAAGATCGATATATTGGAAGGCTATATTCGGACATCGGAAAGGTTCTGAGTGATTCGTGTATTTTTCGGAGTACCGGAGAGTTACGGGAATTCGCCGGGGAAGTAGTGGGCCTTAATGGGCCATACGGGAAAGGAGAGAAGGGCCTCAAGGGGTGGCCGCATGCCCCCCCATGGGCTAGTCCGAATTGGACTAGGAGGAGGGGCGGCGCCCCCTCCTTCCTTCTCTTTCCCCCTCCTTCCTTCTTCTCCTAGTAGGACTAGGAAAGGGGGGAGTCCTACTCCTACTAGGAGGAGGATTCCTCCCCCCTTGGCGCGCCTATGAGGGCTGGCCGGCCTCCCCTCCCTCCTTTATATACGTGGGGAGGGGGTCACCCTAGGACACACAAGTTAACAATTGTTTTAGCCGTGTGCGGTGCCCCCCTCCACAGAATTCCACCTCGATCATATCGTTGTAGTGCTTAGGCGAAGCCCTGCGTCGGTAACTTCATCAACACCGTCACCACACCGTCGTGCTGACGAAACTCTCCATCAGCCTCAGCTGGATCAAGCGTACGAGGGACGTCACCGAGCTGAACGTGTGCAGATCGCGGAGGTGCCGTGCGTTCGGTACTTGATCGGTTGGATCGTGAAGACGTTCGACTACATCAACCGCGTTATCATAACGCTTCCGCTTACAGTCTACGAGGGTACGTAGACGACACTCTCCCCTCTCGTTGCTATGCATCATCATGATCTTGCGTGTGCGTAGGTAATTTTTTTTGAAATTTCTATGTTCCCCAACATCATACTCTTCTAGTACTTCGCCAGATGAATCTTCCGCACTACAATTTCTTCGAAAACGAGGAGTAAATGAAAGGTTATGCATTGAAGAAGTGGGAGTCGACCTTGAACCTTTGTGATCATGCCCATGGACCTGATGTAGAACTTATCATGGAAGCTGCTTGTAAAAATAATTATTTCCTTGGTACAAATTCATCTTGTATCTGTGAATTGATCCTTTGCAATCGTGGTTCCGACCATATGTTTCCCTTGATTCCATTTCCCGGACAAGTTAAAATACTTGTCTTCTGAAGATCATTTCACCTGTCCAACCTCTATTCTGATCTAACTTCAAGTATTGCCCTAGGTCATCTCAAGGATATTATGTCATTGCACTACCTCCTGTGAATTCTTATTGGAATGATACTCCACCACATCCTTCCTAGCCTGATCGGCTATATCATTATCATGCTAATTTTAATTGTGCTACCTGGTCCTTATGCCCGGAGCAACTCCCGGTGATGAGCGAAGCTTACGTCGATCTTCCTCATCTTATCATTTCACCTCGAACAACAAGCTTGATTTCGAGCTTGTGTCGTATCCGTGGTTCCAAAAACCTTTCGCCTCGGCATTCCTTTTGCTTGATGTCATCACTGACCGATTACATCTTCTTGAACCTCTTGACAAATGTGTCTTGATCATCATCAACATTCAGAGCTCTTTCAGGATATCAATCAAATTCATGAGAGAAAACCATCCTTGCCCTCGATGTCTTGGTTGTACTTTGAGCTCCTTGCTTTTCCTGCAATTATTCCTTTGTATCTCTTGAGATCTTCAGACCCAACCCTTACTTCAAACACTATGTTATTTCTACCTCGAGGCATGATTGTGGCATTCCGAATATCAACCAGAACATTGGAAGCACATTGCTAAATGTTTCTCGATCAATTATCCAAACACCGTGGTGTGGGTAATATCATGATTCTTCCCTCACCCCTTTGTCTAAATACTTTTGAACTTGCTGTCCTATCATGTATATCATGCTCCGCCTTTCCTTGGGAAGGATATACCCTCAATTCTTGTGTGCAAACACATTTTCCTTTCCTTTGGTCTGATTAATCCTAATAATCATATTTTCCTTTCCATTGGTTTGTTAATCTTTCTTTTGATCTATATGGTATAAGCAGAAATAATTCCCTGCTTATAAAAAACACCTCGAGGTACAATTCGGTCAGTACGACCCTGTTACTAATGTTGATGACATTCCGGTAACCCCTGATGGACGAGAACTTTGCCTATTGGTCCGCCTCGTTTTAACGAGCAGGAAAATGGTTCTCTTCATCCCTCGCCCTTGGTACCGATGTTATCACCGACATAACTGATAGACTACCCTCTGACATACCTTGTTGTCGTGGCCGGTAAGATGACATCGTCCTCCCTACTCTCGATCGACACCCCCCCACAGTTTCACATGATCGAAACCTGACTCTTATGTATATCCTTGATTCCGAAGTATCATATGCTCTTGCCTGTGTGTGTTATCACGAGCCACTTTCCGAGAATTGATCTATTCCTGATGCTTTGAAACCCCTTTTTCATGCTCCGTTCAGATAACGACCGGATGAACATTCACTTGAAACTTCTTATTGTACCTTCATACTTTGCTCTCGATGTTTTCCTAAGTTTCAACTCGAGAAATACTTCCGCCACATTCCCTGAATTGTCCACCAGATAATCGACCCTACAAGGGTCAGTTCTCCTGAAGTTACCCTTTACTTCCCCACTTAAATCTCGGGACGAGATTTCTTGTAGTGGAGGAGATTTGTAACATCCCCAGATCTTCACCCTGTTGTTAAGCTCATCAAACTTCCATGTCATCATGATCCTCTTCATGAAATTGCATTAGGAAATAATTCAAGTTCAATTCAAAATTCAAAATGCAAGTCAAATAACTATTTCTTCAAACAGCAAATCAAAAGTGTTCATAATTTTGCAAATAATCCATGAGCAATTGTAAAAATGAAACCAACATTATTTAAATTGTTAAACAACCCTTAACCTATTTAAAACAGTGCCAAAACAGCACCTTCAATGCCTTTTCATTTTTGAAAAATCCAAATGAATTCCAAAACTCACCAAACTTTTTGTGGAAGTAAGGAATATTGCATGTCAATTATTGAGGCAAGTTCCACATTTTACAAAAGTCGCCTCGCTGTCACGCATCCCGCGGTCCCCTCGTGCGCTGTCACGCGCGCCCGTCAACACGGCGACAGCCGCCTCGCTGTCACGCATCCCGCGGTCCCCGACGCCGTTAAAGGCTGCCCCGAGCTGCTCTCCCCTCCCCTGAAACCCTAGACCCCTCTCATTTCCCCCTCGCGCTCCGCAGCGCTTCACTCGAGCTCTCTCGAATATGCCCATCGCCGCCGCAGTCGATCCCGCGCTCTCCGGCATCCTCAAGCTCCGCTGACATGTCGTGAAGCTCCGTCGCAGTCCTCTCCATCGACTACACCCAGCCATTCGAGACGGGAGCCACTGATTCAAGCCCGGCGACCTCGTCTTCCTTCTTCGGCCGCCTCGACTCCGGCGATGATTCCGGCGACGGCAAGCTTCCCCGAGCCCATTTGAGCACACCTGCAGGGCCCAGTGAGCAGTCATCATCCTTTCCCTCTCTTCCCCATCCGGATCCGCCTCTGTAATCGCCATTCTTAGCACGATCTTACGCTCCACCGCTCGCGCTCGTCGCCGGCGTAGCCACGGTGACCTTTGGGTCTCGTGCGTGCCATCGTCACGCTCGCCGCGTTGCCTAGAGGCCGTCTGGCCGATTAGTTCGCTCGCTTGCATGCTGAAATGCCGGATCCCTCCTGACTCGAATGCCGGTGCCGCCATTGCTCATCGCCGGCGCCATTCCGGCAACCCCCAGCCCCGGCGACTGCACCACTCGATGCGGCGCTCTTTGCTCGTTCGAACGCCGCCCGAAACGCGCGAAATGGGGCCCCCTAGCGGAATCCCGAAGCTCGCCGGCGAAGAACCACCGTAGGAGCTCGCCGGAGCTCGTCTCCGGTGCCGCGCTGACCTGGCCGGTGGTGGGGCCCGCTCGGTGAGGCTGCCAGTGGGTCCCCCTGCGAAGTTTGACCTCGTTGACCACGGTCAACGCAGGTCACTGTTCACCCTAAGCCACTGATGTGTGGGCCCCTGCACTTAATTAGACTAATTAGATTTTTAAAACTAATCTGTTAATTATTTAACACACTGACACCTGGGGCCCACCCCACTAATTAATTATGTTAGATAAGTTTAACCCACTGTTAAACCCAGAGAGGCTGACAGGTGGGCCCCACCTGTCAGTTTGACTCAGTCAGCTGGTCAGCCGACGGTTGACATAATGCTGACGTCGTGCTGACGTAATAAATCTTTTCTGTTTATTTATTAAATCCAGAAAATGTTTAAAATCTTTGAAAATTCGTAGAAAATAAACCGTAGCTTGGATCGAAAAACTTTCTACATGAAAATTGCTCATAACGACTAGACGAAACTGACCGTGCTCTCTGTTTCCATGACGGGATCCTGTACATAGGTGAACCCGTAACTTTTTGCCTTTTTCGTTAGGTGAATAGTGTCTATATACCGGTTAATAAATCCAACTTAAATCCTAAAATAGCTAATATGACTTAGACATGCTTTTAGGCACCCCTGCGCTGCACGTTAGCATAGCAGGCTCTGTGTTGCATATGTTTGCCGCGTATTTGTCTGTTTCTTACCCCTCTTCTTTCTCGGTAGATCCTGGTACCGTTGTAGTCCCTGAGATCGACGCAGCTCTGGAGATCGACGACCACACTGATGACCCTCCCTTTGCCGCCGAGCAACCAGGCCAGCACCCCCCCCTTGAGCATGCCTATATCGCCTATTCTTTCTCTCTTATGCTTGCATTAGAATTTGTTGCTGCTACTGTTTATCCTATTTCTGATGCATACCCTATTTTTGCAACTGCTGTTGATACCTACCTGTTTATCCTAAACTGCTTAGTATAGGCTGGATAGCGACCCACCAAAGACCCCACTTTGACCCAGTTGCCCCCGCTGGATTATCAGATGACTCGATTAGCATGATCGACAACCAGGCACCGGCACCGCACATCACCCCCTTAGTTGTACGGCACTGCAGCATTACTATCGAGTGCCGAGGGTGATACCTCGTTTAGCACTTCTGATGTTAACTCTTTAGAGTAGCTATTCGATCGTGGTCCTCGAGGGTGATTCCTCCTTCACCACTCCCGATAACTACGCCGTCGTGCAACACCTCAAGTGTGAACCTCGAGGGTGATTCCTCCTAAGTTCACCTTGACGACTGCATCAGGTGGAATCCATCGAGGGTGATTCCTTAGGTTTCCCCCTGGTGTTTGGACACACAGTTACTTTGACTTAACTCAGAACCATGATGACATCGGGTCGGCCCTGAGGGGTACCCGCCAGTGAGGTGGAGTCAGGTTGACCTGGACGGTACCCGAGAGATAATTACGAGGTGTGCCTGGACATTTTTAGCCCTTGTCTCAAGTCCTCGAGACGGGGCGATGAGGTCACATCGATCGTGAGTCTTTGCTCATTACCACACTATCAAAACACTAACGATTTGGATATTTGATCTGAGTGGGCCTCGGGCCCGATAGCACTAACCATCATGCGGGAATAAATATGGGTACTCTTCATCGTGACATCAGCTGAAAGCTCTGTCAGACGTCCAGTTCAGCATTGTGGCATGGTCGGATTGTGCCGACCATCCGAGGTGGCGCTAGTATCCACCCTGCGCACAACGACCCGGAGTGCAACGGGCGATGGGCCCAAGACCCCGGAGTGCTTAGGATGTAAACCGGTGGGGACCTCTCTGCTGAGCTCTAGGTAGGGCTGCGGTGTGTTGTTTGGCCGAGGCCGGCCATGACCCAGAAAAGTGTGTCCCTGTAGGTAAGCGAGCGTGGTGGGTAAGTTGGTGCACCCCTGTAGGGAAGAACTAATCTATGCATAGCCGGATCCTCGGTAACGGACGCTCGGAGTTGTATCCCGATCGATACAACTAGAACTGGATACTTGTGATGGGAAATGGATAGTATGGCTCCGGGATCGCTTTCTCGCAGGGAGTCAAGAAAGGATCTCTAGGTGAGGTTGAGACTTATTATTTGGATATTATGGCTCTGGGATTGCTTTCTCGCAGGGAGTCGAGAAAGGATCTCTGAGCGAGGATGATGACTACTACTACTTTATATTATGTTTTTATGTACTCTTCTAAATGCTGCAAGATGCTCGAAGATGCTTGAAGATGCTAGTCTTCGATAGGACTAGGCCTTCTCTCTATTCTGGCATTTCTATAGCCCAGTCCACATATACAGCCTTCCTTTGATAATGTTGCATTTGTAGTGTAGATCCTTGCTTGCTGAGTACTTTGGATGACACGGTTGCTTTGCTTCCTCTTTTTTCCCCATATCCGTTTGATGCAACCAGATGATGGAGCCCCTGAGACAGCTGCCCCCACCGATGACTACTACTAGTACACCGAGGATGGAAACTACTACGAGCTGGCGAGACGACCAGGAGTAGGTTCGGAGGGTCCTAGGCAGGAGGCCTACGCCTTTTCGATCATAGTGTTTGGTTTTGCCCCGCCTTCTTAAAGGCTTATCTGTCTTTCTTTTATATTGTACTCAGATATCTGATGCTTCCGCTGACATTTGTATGCGAGCTTATGTATTCGAGCCCTCGAGGCCCCTGCCTTGTAATAGAAAGCTTGTATGACTTTATTTATATTTTAGAGTTGTGTTGTGATATCTTCAAGTGAGTCCTTAGGCTTGATCATGCACATTTGCGTGTATGGTTAGTGCACGATTAAGCCAGGGTGTCATAGGTTGGTATCAGAGCTGACTGCCTGTAGGATCCCCCTTTGCAAACTCCTGGGTCGAAGTTGAGTCTAGTCAATGAAAACTGTTTTACTAACATGGTTGTGTGGCTTACGGGCCCACATCG
This sequence comes from Thinopyrum obtusiflorum, assembly GCA_036873465.1. NCBI lineage: Eukaryota > Viridiplantae > Streptophyta > Magnoliopsida > Poales > Poaceae > Thinopyrum > Thinopyrum obtusiflorum. The sequence goes on from JAAAWM010010114.1 coordinate 10,961, forward strand.
CCAATTGGGTGGTATTAGGATCTTTTATTCCTCGTATATACTCTGGGACTCTGATCTCTCTTCTATTCGGGTTAAAGATTTTGCTAACCCCAACACTAGGTTCTCGTAACCGCTTTCTTCCGGAGAACCACCCCCCTCATTCCAGAAGATGGCGTGTCATCATCAGAAGACTCCGAAGATACTCCACGAAGTTTCCCGAGACTATTATGCCCACTACTTTTGCAACTTCCCTACTACCGATGATCACCATGAACAGCTATACATCTTTGCCGTTTGTATTTTCATTCCCAGTTACTCCTTTATGTACGAGATACCCCGTAATACTCCTCGTTAATCCGGGAATCCTTTGAGCCTACTACCGTGCAGCTTCTTTCACACTGCGGATAATTCCTCACACTTATCAGGGATTCGTTCATCCCTAGTTGATCTTGTGCTTCACAACATTCTTCCCATTGTTAATCGATCTTTCAAAAATCCTCTGCACCCTGGGGGGGGGGGGGGGGGGGGGGGGGGGGGGGGGGGGGGGGGGGGGGGGGGGGGGGGGGGGGGGGGGGGGGGGGGGGGGGGGGGGGGGGGGGGGGGGGGGGGGGGGGGGGGGGGGGGGGGGGGGGGGGGGGGGGGGGGGGGGGGGGGGGGGGGGGGGGGGGGGGGGGGGGGGGGGGGGGGGGGGGGGGGGGGGGGGGGGGGGGGGGGGGGGGGGGGGGGGGGGGGGGGGGGGGGGGGGGGGGGGGGGGGGGGGGGGGGGGGGGGGGGGGGGGGGGGGGGGGGGGGGGGGGGGGGGGGGGGGGGGGGGGGGGGGGGGGGGGGGGGGGGGGGGGGGGGGGGGGGGGGGGGGGAGTACTTCGGATGAGTACTCACGGTTGCTTTGCTTCCTCTTTTTCCCCATATCCGTTTGATGCAACCAGATGATGGAGCCCCTGAGACAGCTGCCCCCGCCGATGACTACTACTAGTACACCAAGGATGGATACTACTACGAGCTGGCGAGACGACCAGGAGTAGGTTCGGAGGGTCCCAGGCAGGAGGCCTGCGCCTTTTCGATCATAGTGTTTGGTTTTGCCCCGCCTTCTTAAAGGCTTATCTATCTTTCTTATATATCTGTACTCAGATATCTGATGCTTCCGCTGATGTTTGTATGCGAGCTTATGTATTCAAGCCCTCGAGGCCTCTGGCTCGTAATATAAAGCTTGTATGACTTTATTTATGTTTTAGAGTTGTGTTGTGATATCTTCAAGTGAGTCCTTAAGCTTGATCGTGCGCATTTGCGTGTATGGTTAGTGCATGATTAAGCCGAGGCGTCACAGTTTTTCAAGCATTTATTTCATTTTTTCTATAGTTGAAAACCCAATAAACAAACATTTGTGGTTGACTATTGCCACACATTTCATCAAAATATCTGCCCATTTCTTGTAAAAGGCATGAGAATTTACTAAATGGCACGAGCATGGTTTTCCTGGCTGTTCTTCTGCACCCTTTCATGCACCGATTGTTTGAACTTGATTTATGTGCATTAATGCCTAGAAAATGCACATAATCCCCTAAAATATGGTAAATGAACCAGAAAAAGTGCCAAATTTGAACACGGTGATTTGCAGGGTGTATGTTCATTGTAGAAAAAAAACTCATGGACAAAGGACAAAGGAAATTTGGAGCCCCCTTCAATCTTGGTGATTTCCCCCTCGAAACCATGAAACTTCCTCGGTGATGGTTCGATTTATGAAAGGCATGCACGATGACATAAGGCAAACATTCTCAAATTTTTACCAGGGCACGGCACCAATAGTGCGTAAAAACGGCTTACCAAGAATAATTGGACAAGACAGATTGCAATCAATATCAAGACAATAAAATCTATGGGCACATAATTCCTATTTGCAAGAATAAGAACCTCATTAATACTTCCCATAGGCTTTTTAAGAGTAGAATCCACCAAGTACAAATTTAAAGAACATTCTTCAATATCGGTAAGACCAAGCACATCACATAAAGATTTCAGAATTGTGGAAACACTAGCACCCAAGTCTGTCGGGCCCCTTTCTGGGATAAATCACAGAAAAGCCCTATGTCACACCAGCCCCAAGATCACCACAACTAGTGGACTTCCTTGATACAGATAACCAGTACAATATATTAATATTACACAAGGTTGAGTCTGAGGCTCAACAACATTATTACAAACTTGCCAATATATGGCAGAGGTGGAATACGACAATGGTGTGGTGGTGATACAGTACTGGTACAATAAAATAGGGCCAAGCATCAGTGTGAGGCTTGACTATTTTATTTGTGTAGCGGAAGCTCAGCGGATGATACAAGTGGTACACTCCTATTACACAGGTTGACTGACTGGGACTTCTCTAAGCGTCGGGCTCGCTAGCGCAATCCTCCTCCATAGGCTCGTCCTCCTCCAAGTCTGGCCAAGTAAATAGCCAGGGACAAGCCAGTGAGTACGTTGGAATGTACTCGCAAACATTATGAACAAAATATACAATGAAATGCATATGCTCAAGTTGGATCATATTAAAATGCTCATGCTGACTAAAATCCTGGTCATGATATGACAATAAATAAAACATGTTAGCCATGAACAATCTGATTAACATTAAAAGCGATGAATGCCACGGGTAGTCTGGCCAGCCCAAGTGACATTCAGAAAATAAAATAAGAGAGTTCCCAATCGGGCATCCACAAGAGTAGTGGCGAGACAAACCGCCTGTGAACTCGAGGGACACCAAGAAGAGGTCTTGAAAAGAAATGCCAGTCGGGGTCAAGTGACACCACGGTCGGACTTGAAAAGAAATGCCAATCGGGTGTCTACAAGAGTAGTGGCGGGACCACCTATAATTCCTCACACTTATCAGGGATTCGTTCATCCCTAGTTGATCTTGTGCTTCACAACATTCTTCCCATTGTTAATCGATCTTTCAAAAATCCTCTGCACCCTGGGGGGGGGGGGGGGGGGGGGGGGGGGGGGGGGGGGGGGGGGGGGGGGGGGGGGGGGGGGGGGGGGGGAAGAGGTCTTGAAAAGAAATGCCAGTCGGGGTCAAGTGACACCACGGTCGGACTTGAAAAGAAATGCCAATCGGGTGTCTACAAGAGTAGTGGCGGGACCACCTGTAAACTCGAGGGACGCCGCAAAAGGTCTTGAAAATAAAACTGGATGTCCGGGTTAGTCCAGCCAGCCCCTGAGACAGTCAGGAAAATAAAATAAGAGAACAGGTTAGTCCACAATAATAAGCATGGGATCACTATTAATACACGCGGATTCCAAGGGAGGACCCCCTCTCGGCAACAACCGGTAACACCCATGCCCCCTGACCCAATGACAGGATTTAGTCCAAGGCCCTGGAAACCCTCATCGTGGCCCTCTGTACGGTGTGTACCTGGACAGGGGTTAAAAACTTACTCAGCCGCACCTTCCTTGCGGAAGGGCCCATGGCAGCATGGGACCCAGCTAGGTGTAACGGAACAAGACTCGATCTAGGCCGACTCAGGAGGTGTTAATTAACATCACCGAATATTTCCACAAAGGTCGTATGACACCACCGTGTCAAAAATATTGGCCCGTGCCCACTGGCACATCCAAGTCAAGAGACACTCCCCTGAATACTCACAGTTATGCCATGTTAGAAAGAATCTTTACTTGAGTGAAGTGCAAGGCATGGGTAAGAAGATGATATGACCGAACATGCATGCATTTGTGATATACGGTGCAATACCAACGGAATGCAAACATGAAAATGCAAAAATGCAATCACCATATCCCAAGTTCAATAATGCTTGCCTTGTCCAAAGTAGTCAGGTGAAAACCTTTCAAAATTCCCGGCAAAGTTCCCCTCTTCTTTTTCGCGTCGGTGGGAGATGGTGGTGGTCGCCGGAGAGCAGCAGAACGTCGGCGAGGTCGACGGCGGTGGACGGTGGTTCGGTGGGATTGGGAGCTCGTCGGGGAAGGCTCGGGTAGCAGAATTGAGGTGCGGAATCGAACTCTTGGTGGATAAGAGGGTTACTGGCAAGGTTTGAGCGGTGGTGGTGGAGTAACGACGACGAACGGGTCGGAGGCAGAGGCGGCGGGGCGGTGACCGGAGAGGAGGAAGGAGACCTCCTCGAGGTCAGGGAGGTGGCATGGAGTCAATTGGGAGGTCGTGGAGGCGATGAGTGGAGTGAGTGGAGCTCGAGGTCTCCTTTTTATAGGCGATCGAAAGGGGTCAGTGGCTTGAGGCGGATGGCGGAGTAAATTCTGGTCGCCGAGGTTGGTATGGATGGTGGTGAGGTGCGGTGCATCCTTAGGGATGAGGGTGGAGCTCTCCAGAATCCTTATCGTGGACGGAGTCGAGCTCAAGTTCTTCTTCCATGGTGAGGTGGCCCGTACAGGTGTGGCGGCGACGCCCGTCTCCGGTGACTGCCAGGCGGGGTCCAGGCAGCGTGGTCGGCGTGGCCAGCGCACGAAGAGGCGGGGAGGAGCGACGTGTGGAGGGAGATTAGGTCGGGGAGGTGCGGCGCAGTGATGGGGGTCGGTGGCCAGGGCGGTTCCGCTCGGTTTGCCGGGGATAGGCACGGTGGCCGATGCACCGGCCTGCCACCGGCCAGTTGATGGTGAAGTACTGACGAGGAAGGGCTCGTGGAGATGCATTGAATGCCAGGGGAGGTGACGTCGTGCGGGAGTGAGGAAAGGGAGAAGTGCACGGCACCAAGCGCCTCTGCTCTCTGACCGAATTCAGTTAACTGAATTTCATCAGAGATGAACAGTACGCATGTAAGGTGTATGACAGAATGCCAGGAGGTGCTAGGGATTTTAGGATTTTATGAGAATTTTTGTGGTGATGTGTTGAAGCTCAAAAATGAGTTTGGCAAGGTTTCAGAATTTTTGGAGCATTTAAAAATAGATTTGCATAAAAAATATTAAATCTGGTCCAAATTTGAACTGAGTGAATTTTGAAATATTTGAACTATGGTACCTCATGTTTTTTAAGAAATGGGTTGTTGGTACCATGTATTTGATGGGATAATTTTGGTGGAGGTGGAATCCTTGTAGAAATGGTGGTTCCTTTGTAAACTAAATAAATTGTGAAGAATAGAAACTCCAACTTTGGAATTTACTTGGAATAGGAAAAATATTTTTGTGGGGTGGAAAGGAGTTGGATACTGTCCTAGAAGATTTGAGTGACCTGTGGAATAAATTTGGAGTGGAATAAAATTGTTGGATGGATTTGAGAAGGCTAAAGGTGATGAAAAGGTTATTTCCTTTGAAAATTTAATCATCCCCAAATCTTTTCTTGCTGAAAAAAAATCGTTTGAAAACCCCCAAATTATTATCCATAAAATTTTAAACCCTTCAAAACAGAAAGTACAAGAAAATTGAAACCTAATTAAAGTTTGAAGAGATTTCTTTTTTTTTAAATTGAAGAAAGGTGATATGATCGAAAAAGATTTTCAAAGATTTTATTTTTAAGGGAAAGATTTTCAAGTATTTCAGAAAATATTTTTGGGGTGTTACACCACCTACCCCCCTTAAGAAAAATCTCGTCCCCGAGATTTCAGCTGTCCCTCAAACAGGTACGGATACTCAGTCCTCAGGTGATCCTCTCTTTCCCATGTTGCTTCTTCCTCGGTGTGATTACTCCATTGAGCCTTGTAAAATTTTATCACATTCTGTCGGGGTCCTCTGTTTAGACTCCTCTAAAATCTTTATAGGATGTTCCCTATATGTGAGGTCTGGTTGAAGGTCCAAGTCTTGGTGTTGCACTTGCTTGTCCGGGTTACTAACACATCTTCTCAGTTGTGACATGTGAAACACATCGTGGACATCTGATAATTTTGCTGGTAGCTCTAGTTGATAAGCAACCTTGCCTCTTCTTTCGATTACTCAGAATGGTCTGATAAATCTTGGTGCCAATTTTCCTTTGACTTTAAATCTCTGTAGTCCTCTAGTTGGAGATACTCTGAGATACACGTATTCATCGGGCTCAAAACTGATTTGGCGGTGCTTTTGATCGTAGTAGCTCTTTTGACGGCTCTGAGCCGCTTTCAGTCTGTCTTGAATAAGCTTCACTTTTGTTTCTGCTTCTTTAAGAACTTTGGGACCGAAAATTTGACTGTCTCCGGTCTCTGACCAATTGAGTGGGGTACGGCACCTTCGTCCGTACAAAGCTTCAAAAGGTGAGATCTTCAAACTGGCTTGATAACTGTTATTATATGAGAACTCCGCATATGGTAAACTGTCTTCCCAGCTGACTCCGTAAGTGAGCACACATGCTCTTAGCATGTCCTCCAATATTTGATTTACCCGCTCAGTTTGTCCTCCGGTTTACGGGTGGTATGCTGTGCTGAATGTCAGTTGAGTTCTTAGGGCTTGCTGTAGGTGCTCCCAAAATCTAGAGACAAATTGGGTGCCTCTATCAAAGACTATGGTCTTGGGTACTCCGTGTAAACAAACAATTCAGGAGAGATATAATCTGGTGAGTCTCTGTGTGGAGTATGTGGTTTTTACTGGTATGAAATGTGCCACCTTGGTTAAATAATCTGTTATAACCCAGATAGCATCATTTCCGTGTCGTGACCTTGGCAATCCGACGATAAAATCCATCCCTATTATGTCCCATTTCCATTCAGGCACTCTTAGTGGCTGTAATAGTCCTGCTGGCCTCTGGTGTTCTGCCTTCACACGCTGGCATGAATCACAATGTGCGACATATACGGCTATATCTCTTTTCATCCCGTGCCACCAGTAATTTTCTTGTAAATCCTTATACATCTTTGTTCCTCATGGATGAATAGAATATGGTGTGGTATGGGCTTCTGCCAAAATTTGCTTTAAATCTTCCTTATTAGGCACACATAGCCTTTTTCCGAACCATAAAATTCCCTGACTATCAGTGGTAAACTCGGGTGCCTTGCCCAACTTTATTTTCCTCTTGATCCCCTCAATACTTGGGTGTCCTCTTTGGGCTTCTTTGATCTGATCCTCTAATGTTGGTTTTATCTCCAGCTGATTAATGGTTCCTTCTGTGATTAGGACCATATTGAGTCTGGCACATTCCTGGTTGAACTCATGTTGTGAAAATTGCACATTATTATTATTGGTGCAGGGATTTCGGCTGAGAGCATCTGCCACAACATTTGCTTTACCCGGATGATAATGAATTCCGATATCTTAGTCCTTTATTAACTCAAGCCAGTGACGCTGTCTCAAGTTTAATTCTGGCTGGGTGAAAATATACTTAAGACTTTTGTGGTCCGTGTATATTTCACATCGTTCACCGAGTAGAAAGTGTCGCCATTCTTTGAGTGCGTGTATTACCGCTACTAGCTCCAAATCATGAGTAGGATAATTCTCCTCGTGTCGTCGTAGCTGTCTTGAGGCATATGCCACGACTTTTCCTTCTTGCATTAATACACATCCAAGGCCTTTCCTAGACGCGTCACAGTATATCTCAAAAAATTTGTGCACATCGGGCACAACCAGAACGGGTGCTGTTGTTAACCTCTTCTTCAATTCTTGGAAACTCTTCTCACAGGCTTCAGTCCATTCAAACTTCTTGTCCTTCTTAAGCAATTGGGTCATGGGTTTAGCTATGGTGGAGAATCCTTCAATGAATTTCCGGTAATAACCTGCCAGGCCTAGGAAACTCCTGACCTCAGTCACGTTGGTGGGTTGTTTCCATTCTTGGACAGCTTTTACCTTACTTGGGTCTACTGCTATCCCATCCTGCGTCAGAACGTGTCCTAGGAAGCCAACTTCTCGTAACCACAATTCACATTTACTGAATTTGGCATAGAGTTGGTTTTTCCTTAATTCTTCTAGGACTATTCGTAGGTGTTGCTCGTGTTCTTTGGGTGTCTTGGAATAAATAAGTATGTCATCAATAAATACGACCACGAACTTGTCCAAATATTTCATGAAAACCTTATTCATGAGATGAACAAAATAAGCAGGGGTGTTGGTTAAGCCGAAAGACATCACTGTAAATTCGTACAATCCGTATCTGGTAGTAAATGCAGTCTTGGGTATATCTGTCGATCGGATTTTTAATTGATGGTAACCTGATCTCAAATCTATTTTTGAGAATACTTTGCCTTCTGCTAGCTGTTCGAACAGGTCATTTATCCTGGGTAGCGGGTATTTGTTTTTGATGGTGACCATATTGAGAGCTCTGTAATCAATACATAGTCTTCGGGTACCATCCTTTTTCTTAGCAAATAAAGCCGGCGATCCCCATGGTGACGAGCTGGGTTGAACATACCCCTTTTCCATTAGTTCCTTAATTTGTTTCTTCAGCTCAGCTAATTCTGTTGGAGCCATTCGGTATGGCTTCTTATAAATGGGTGTCATACCAGGTGCTAATTCAATAACAAATTCAATCTCGCGGTCCGGGGGCATTCCTGGTAGCTCCTCAGGAAATACATCGGGGTACTCGCAGACTGTTGGAACCTTACTTAATTCTTCAGCATCCACATAATTTAATTTCCCTTGTGATGCGGAGGTCCTCTTTGTGCCAAATTTTATTGTCTCCCCTTGGCAAGAGTTACTGTGCGATTGTAGCAGCCTATGAAACCCTTGTTTTTGGTTAACCAATCCATTCCCAGAATAACGTCCAGATCGACTGCTTCTAGTACAATAAGGTTGGCTGAAAACATCATTCCATTGATCTCGATATTCACATCCTTGCAATACCATTGTGTGTTTTGCTTCGATCTCGGGGACTGAATAACCAAGGAATTTTGCAAAGGCGAAAAAGAAAATTGATTCTCCGAAGCAAACCTTTTAGAGATGCAAGAATGCGAAGCTCCGGAATCAAATAAAACTGTAGCATTAATGGAGTTGACAGGAAACATACCGAACACTATATCCGGTGCATTTTGTGCCTCCTCAAGGGTCACGTGGTTGACTTGTCCCTTCCTCTGGTTGTTATTGGGGTTGATGTTGTTGCGTTTGGGGGCTGTGTTTGTACCACAGCCGTTATTGTTGGGCTTGATAGTACTGTTTCCCTGCTTTGGGCATTGCCTGGAGTAATGCCCTTCTCCTCCGCAGGCATAACAGGTGATGCCCGAATAGAATGTTGTATCCTTGGTCCTGTTGTTGAAAGCACTGTGGTTCTGCTGCGGTGCTACAGCTGCGGGTCGAGGTAGTAGTGTTGCTGGTCGGTGTGTTGTGGGCTTCTGAAACTCATTCTTGGGCTTATTGTTGCGAACCTGAGATGACTGGGTCATACGTCGCTTGCATATCTCATTCATGTTACGATGCTCGTTTTCCAGAATAATTGCCTTGTCCACCAATGTCTTGAAGTCAGGAAAGGTGTGGACAACATGTTGGCACTTTAAAGACGGAATAAGTCCATCGAGAAACTTTTCCATCTTTTTGTCTTCTGTCACATACCCATCGTCAGCGTACTGAGCCAGCTGGGTAAACTGATCCAGGTACTGTGTCACCGAGGTGCCACGCTGCTTGAGATCCTCAAATTCCCTCTTCCTCAATTTCATGATGTTGTTGGGGATATGTGCTCCCCGAAAGTTTTCCTTGAATTGCTCCCAAGTCATATTGGCTCCGTTGGGGTGAGTGTGGCATAAGTTTTCCCACCATGACGCTGATGTACCAGAGAAATAATGCGGAGCGTACAACACTTTTTCCTGGTCCGTGCATTGAGCGATAACCAATTTTCTCTCAATGTCACGTAACCAATCATCACCTTCTAAGCTTATCCGTGTGAGTAAAGACCGTTGGATGGGTCTTCTGGAGATTGGATAATTTTGACCTATGCTGGTTTTGTCCTTGGTGGTTTCCCATATTGATCAAATGCTGCATCATTTCCTGGTGCTGTTGCTGGCTTTCCTCATACAGATGACACACTTGTGAAAATGCTGAATCACTGCCCTGTTGGCTAGTCTGCCCTTGTGTGAAATTGTTCCCCATTTGTCCATTATTGTTTTCTGGCGGAGTTGGCATAGAACGAGTCCAGGGGCGATGCATTTTTCTTTCTGGGGGCATTTGGGGTAACATCGGTAAGAAAAGAAATTGTATAGACAACAAATAAAATTTTTAAGAGACTGAAAATAATTCTTTCCTCCCTAAGATGCAAACATAACAGGCTTTATCATACATGCAGGATTTAATTATACAAGCATGACTTAATTATACAAGATGCTTGCAGAAACTGCATGCTACAGGACCACTTATTCAACTAGCGCTCTACTCCGCCTTTCTAATATGCTGTGGTCCGAGTCTATTACTCGCCATCTTACAAAAAGGAAAAGAAGAAGAAACGGAAAATAAATATATTACAACCATGACCCATAAAAGACTACTGCGGTTCTGATACTCGATCTATCCTCACGGGGTGTCCGGGACACTGTAAGCTCCGCTGAGGGTGAGTCCTAGCTGTGGGTCTCGAGACTCAACCTCCTCTTCCTCTGGAATGGTCTCCAGTCGGGTAGAGGTTGATGCTACGCCTGTCTGAGGTGGTACCGTGCGTGTCGGTAGTGGAGCTCTGGTTGGAACAGGAGCAACCAAACGACTAGCCTCATCACTCGGGGATGAGTGCTGAATCGCGGGCTGAGTAGGAGAGTAGTGCGGTGGTGTCGGAATACGAGGGGCATGTGGTGAAGGTGAACGGAACTCACTCCTACGAGGGGTCCTCGCACGAGCCAAATCCATCCGTGTAGCAAGATGGTCGTCCACCAGTGCGGTAAAGATCGACTCGAGTGCCATGATGTACTGAACAAGGGAATCGATCGCCCCATCCCTTTCTCCCGCGGTGCAGGAAAAAGCGTAATGGTTGGTATAAGGAACATGACACGGAAGGTAGTGATAGGGACGGGTCTGCATAATAGGCAGGATGTCCCTGAGACGTGTAATAGCCTCACGGGCGGCCATCTGGATAGCATGCCTCTCAGAAGGCATGACTCTCCCCATGAAACGATAGTTGCGGAAGGACAGGTTACTTCCACCCCAAATATATACCGACGCCTGGTACATAGTCAGAGTGTCTGTGACCCTGGCAGGAAAAACAGTGTACTCTGGACGGCTCAGAGACCTCATCGCATCCCTAGCGATGATGGTAAGAAGATAGGAAAATCCCGCCGGCTCGTTGGCAAAAATCTGGGATGGGCAGCTGCCGCCAGACATCTACAACAGTAGACAAAAATCCAAACAGTCATATCATAAGAATATGATGACTAAGGAAAATTTGCTACGATGCATAAAATGCATGCTAAAAAGAAATGTTAGTACTGACTCGAGTGCTAGCGATCGTGCCTAGGGTTTCCTACAGTTAGCCTAGCTCTGGTACCAAGGTCTGTCGGGCCCCTTTCTGGGATAAATCACAAAAAAGCCCTATGTCACACCAGCCCCAAGATCACCACAACTGGTGGACTTCCTTGTTACAGATAACCAGTACAATATATTAATATTACACAAGGTTGAGTCTGAGGCTCAACAACATTATTACAAACTTGCCAATATATGGCAGAGGTGGAATACGACAATGGTGTGGTGGTGATACAGTACTGGTACAATAAAATAGGGCCAAGCATCAGTGTGAGGCTTGACTATTTTATTTGTGTAGCGGAAGCTCAGCGGATGATACAAGTGCTAGACTCCTATAACACAGGTTGACTGACTGGGACTTCTCTAAGCGTCGGGCTCGCTAGCGTAATCCTCCTCCATAGGCTCGTCCTCCTCCAAGTCTGACCAAGTAAATAGCCAGGGACAAGCCAGTGAGTACGTTGGAATGTACTCTCAAACATTATGAACAAAAGATACAATGAAATGCATATGCCCAAGTTGGATCATATTAAAATGCTCATGCTGACTAAAATCCTGGTCATGATATGACGATAAATAAAACATGTTAGCCATGAACAATCTGATTAACATTAAAAGCGATGAATGCCACGGGTAATCTAGCCAGCCCAAGTGACATTCAGAAAATAAAATAAGAGAGTTGCCAATCGGGCATCCACAAGAGTAGTGGCGTGACAAACCGCCTGTGAACTCGAGGGACACCACGAAGAGGTCATGAAAAGAAATGCTAGTCGGGGTCAAGTGACACCACGGTCGGACTTGAAAAGAAATGCCAATCGGGTGTCCACAAGAGTAGTGGCGGGACCGCCTGTAAACTCGAGGGACGCCGCAAAAGGTCTTGAAAATAAAATTGGATGTCCGGGGTAGTCTAGCCAGCCCCTGAGACACTCAGGAAAATAAAATAAGAGAACGGGTTAGTCCACAATAATAAGCATAACCATAAAATAATCTCAGCAATATTATTCAGATTAACCAAGACAGTGCTAGTGATGATAGAGATATCCTGCAAGTAGTTCATGCTCAAATTAATTATTTTCCTCCGGAGACCGACACCGGGACCGACACTTAACCCACCCAGCTACGTCCTTTGACCGTGGACACGGTTATTCGAATAGGTTAACTCTGCAGAGGGTGTACTCTTTACCCACGTGCGTGGGATTCCTTTAGTCAGCACCGTGGCACTGGCTAATTCCCACTACGGTCTTTGGGTTGAAAACACACCTGACCCGCGCACACCAGATTATCCGTCAGGATGCCAGGAATCACCCAAAGCATCATTACAGAAAAAACTCTAAGTCGGGGAGACAACAATCTTGAGTAGCATGGGATCACTATTAATACGCGCGGATTCCAAGGGGGGACCCCCTCTCGGCAACAACTGGTAACACCCATGCCCCCTGACCCGATGACAGGATTTAGTCCAAGGCCCTGGAAACCCTCATCGTGGCCCTCTGTATGGTGTGTACCTGGACAGGGGTTAACAACTTACTCAGCCACACCTTCCTTGCGAAGGGCCCGTGGCAGCACGGGATCCAGCTAGGTTTAACGGAACAAGACTCGATCTAGGCCGACTCAGGAGGTGTTAATTAACATCATTGAATATTTCCACAAAGGTCGTATGACACCATCGTGTCAAAAATATTGGCCCGTGCCCACCGGCACGTCCAAGTCAGGAGACACTCCCCTGAATACTCACAGTTTTGCCATGTTAGAAAGAATCTTTACTTGAGTGAAGTGCAAGGCATGGGTAAGAAGATGATATGACTGAACATGCATGCATTTGTGATATACGGTGCAATACCAACGGAATGCAAACATGCAAATGCAAAAATGCAATCACCATATCCCAAGTTCAATAATGCTTGCCTTGTCCAAAGTAGTCAGGTGAAAACCTTTCAAAATTCTCGGCAAAGTTCCCCTCTTCTTTTTCGCGTCGGTGGGAGATGGTGGTGGTCGCCGAAGAGCAGCAGAACGCCGGCGAGGTCGACGGCGGCGGACGGTGGTTCGATGGGATTGGGGGCTCGTCGGGGAAGGCTCGGGTAGCGGAATTGAGGTGCGGAATCGAACTCTTGGTGGATAAGAGGGTTACTAGCAAGGTTTGAGCGGTGGTGGTGGAGTAACGATGACGAATGGGTCGGAGGCAGAGGCAGCGGGGCGGTGACCGGAGAGGAGGAAGGAGACCTCCTCGAGGTCAGGGAGGTGGCATGGAGTCGATTGGGAGGTGGTGGAGGCGATGAGTGGAGTGAGTGGAGCTCGAGGTCTCCTTTTTATAGGCGATCGGAACGGGTCAGTGGCTTGCGGCGGACGCCGGAGTAAATTCCGGTCGCTGAGGTTGGTATGGACGGTGGTGAGGTGCGGTGCATCCTTAGGGATGAGGGTGGAGCTCTCCAGAATCCTTATCGTGGAGGGAGTCGAGCTCGAGTTCTTCTTCCATGGTGAGGTGGCCCGTACGGGCGTGGCGGCGATGCCCGTCTCCGGCGACTGCCAGGCGGGGTCCAGGCGGCGTGCTCGGCTTGGCCAGCGCACGGAGAGGCGGGGAGGAGTGACGCGTGGAGGGAGATTAGGTCGGGGAGGTGCAGCGCAGTGATGGGGGTCGGTGGCCAGGGCGATTCCGCTCGGTTTGCCGGGGATAGGCACGGTGGCCGGTGCACCGGCCTGCCACCGGCCAGTTCATGGTGAAGTACTGACGAGGAAGGACTCGTGGAGATGCATTGAATGCCAGGGGAGGCGGCGCCGTGCGGGAGTGAGGAAAGGGAGAAGTGCACGGCACCGAGCGCCTCTGCTCTCTGACCGAATTCAGTTAACTGAATTTCATCAGAGATGAACAGTACACATGTAAGGTGTATGACAGAATGCCAGGAGGTGCTAGGGATTTTAGGATTTTATGAGAATTTTTGTGGTGATGTGTTGAAGCTCAAAAATGAGTTTGGCAAGGTTTCAGAATTTTTGGAGCATTTAAAAATAGATTTGCATCAAAAATATTGAATCTGGTCCAAATTTGAACTGAGTGAATTTTGAAATATTTGAACTATGGTACCTCATGTTTTTTGAGAAATGGGTTGATGGTACCATGTATTTGATGGGATAATTTTGGTGGAGGTGGAATCCTTGTAGAAATGGTGGTTCCTTTGTAAACCAAATAAATTGTGAAGAATAGAAACTCCAACTTTGGAATGCTTGGAATAGGAAAAATATTTTTGTGGGGTGGAAAGGAGTTGGATACTGTCCCAAAAGATTTGAGTGACCTGTGGAATAAATTTGGAGTGGAATAAAATTGTTGGATGGATTTGAGAAGACTAAAGGTGATGAAAAGGTTATTTCCTTTGAAAATTTAATCATTCCCAAATCTTTTCTTGCTGAAAAAAAATCATTTGAAAACCCCCATATTATTATCCATAAAATTTTAAACCCTTCAAAACAGAAAGTACAAGAAAATTGAAACCTAATTAAAGTTTGAAGAGATTTCTTTTTTTTCAAATTGAAGAAAGGTGATATGATCAAAAATGATTTTCAAAGCTTTTATTTTTAAGGGAAAGATTTTCAAGTATTTCAGAAAATATTTTTGGGGTGTTACAAAGTCACATAAAGCAAAACACTCATAATTTTTAATCTTGACTTTGATAGTAGGTTCCCATTCATCATGTAATTTTCTAGGAATTGAAACTTCTAATTCCAACTTTTCTTCCAAAGCTTTCATCATAGCATCAACAATATGTTTAGTAAAAGCTTTATTTTGTTCATAAGCATGGGGTGAATTTATCATGAATTGCAACAAAGAAATACAATCAATCAAAGAGCAACTATCATAATTAAAGTCTTTGTAATCCAATAGAGTGGGCACATCACTAGTTAAAGTCTTGACCTCTTCAAACCCACTTTTATCAACTTTCTCAACAAGATTTTCACCCTCCGAATTATCGGGACGCCTTCTAGCTAAAGTTGACTCTTCTCCAGTCCCTTTTTCATTAATCTTAATTTTACTAAACAAGGAATCAATAGAAGAAACAACAATCATTTTAAGATCTTCATCACTTTTATGAAAGCAATCACTAGAAAACGCTTTTTCTAAAAATTCTCTTCTAGCTCTAAGCATAGCGGTTCTTTTCTTACTTTCATCCATAGAAACATAAAGAGCTTTAGTTGATTCCTCTACCTTAGGCACAAAAAATTTCATCTTGAGATTTTCCACATCATGAGAAATTCTATCAACACTTCTAGACAAATCATCAATCTTATTCAACTTTTCTTCCATTGTAGTGTTGAAAACTTTTTGAGTGTTGATAAATTCTTTAATATTATTCTCAAGATCAGAGGTGTTCCTATTATTATTATAAGATTGATTGCCATAGGAATTACCATAATTATTAGAGGAATTACTAGGAAAAGGCCTAGGATTAAAATTACCTCTATAAGCATTGTTATTGAAATTATTTCGAGAGATAAAATTCACATCTATGGCATCACTATTTTGCTCAATCAAAGTTGACAAAGGCACATCATTAAAATCAATAGGAGAACTTTTATTAGCAACCAATTTCATAAGAGCATCAACTTTTTCACTCAAAGAAGAAATTTCTTCAACCGAATTAACTTTTTTACTAGTAGGAGCTCTTTCGGTATGCCATTGTGAATAATTTGCCATAATATTATCAAGCAATTTGGTGGCTTCACCAAAGTAATTTCCATAAAAGTACCACCCACGGTGGAATCTAAAAGATTACAAGAGACAAAATTCAACCCCACATAAAATTTTTGTATGATCATCCAAAGATTTAACCCATGAGTTGGGCAATTCCTTAGCATCAATTTCATCCTTTCCCAAGATTGTGCAACATGCTCATGCTCAAGTTGCTTGAAATTCATGATCTGGGTTCTAAGGGAAATAATTTTTGTAGGCGGAAAATACTTAGTAATAAAAGCATCTTTGCACTTTTGCAAGGCAAAGAAGAAAACCAAATTTTCGCATGATCACGCAAAGAAAACAGAAATAATTTCAACTTCAGAACATCATTGTCCACATCTTTTTTATTTTGCATATCACATAATTCCACGAATGTGTTAAGATGGGACGCGGCATCCTCATTAGGAGTACCGAAAAATTGATCTTTCATAACAAGATTCAGCAAAGCAGTATTAATATCACAAGACTCCGCAGTAGTGGCGGGAGAAGCAATCGGAGTGCCAATAAAATCATTGTTGTTGGTATTTGAGAAATCACACAACTTGGTATTCTCTTGAGTCATTGTGACTACGCAACAAGATTGCACTCAAAAACAGATCTGACGAGAAAACGGCGAACGAAAAAGAGGGCGAATAAAACGGCAAATTTTGGTGAAGTGGGGGAGAGGAAAACGAGAGGCAAATGGCAAATAATGTAAATTGCGAGGAGATGAGATTTGTGATTAGGAACCTAGTAGATGTTGATGATATCTCCCCGGCAATGGCGCCAGAAATTGGCGCGGAGCTGGGAGACTATCTTGACTTGATCCTCCCCGGCAACGGCGCCAGAAATTCCTTTTGATGTTTGCTTGAACTACGTCGGTATTTCCCCAAAGAGGAAGGGATGATGCAGCATAGCAACGGTAGGTATTTCCCTCAGTGATGAAACCAAGGTCATCAAACCAGTAGGAGAACCAAGCAACACTACGTGAACAGCACCTGCACACAAATAACAAATACTCGCAACCCGACGTATTAAAGGGGTTGTCAATCCCTTTCGGGTAACGGCGCCAGAAATTGGCAAACGGACGTGATAAAAATATGATAGATTGGATAAATAGATCTCGAATAAACGCAAATTAAAATAAAGTGCAACAAGGTATTTTTGGGTTTTTGGAAATATAGATCTGAAAATAAAAGCAAATAAAATAGACCGCAAAGGCAAATATATTGAAGAAGAGACCCGGGGGCCGTAGGTTTCACTAGTGGTTTCTCTCGAGAAAAATAGCAAACGGTGGGTGAACAAATTACTGTTGGGCAATTGATAGAACTTCAAATAATCATGATGATATCCAGGAAATGATCATTATATAGGCATCATGTCCAAGATTAGTAGACCGACTCCTGCCTGCATCTACTACTATTACTCCACACATCGACCGCTATCCAGCATGCATCTAGTGTATTAAGTTCATGGAAAAACAGAGTAATGCAATAAGAACGATGACATGATATAGACAAGATCTATTTATGTAGAAATAGACCCCATCTTGTTATACTTAATAGCAACGATACATACGTGTCGGTTCCCTTTCTGTCACTGGGATCAAGCACCGTAAGATTGAACCCATCACAAAGCACCTCTTCCCATTGCAAGATAAATACATCAAGTTGGCCAAACAAAACCCAAATATCAGAGAAGAAATACGAGGCTATAAGCAATCATGCATATAAGAGATCAAAGAAGACTCAAATAACTTTCATGGATAAAAAGATAGATCTGATCATAAACTCAAAGTTCATCAGATCCCAACAAACACACTACAAAAAGAGTTACATCATATGGATCTCCAAGAGACCATTGTATTGAGAATCAAATGAGAGAGAGGAAGCCATCTAGCTACTAACTACGAACCCATAGGTCTATAAAGAACTACTCACTCATCATCAGAGAGGCACCAATGGACATGATGAACCCCTCCATGATGGTGTCTAGATTGGATCTGTGGTTGCTGGAACTGGCGGCGGCTGGAATTGATTTTTGTCGACTCCCCTAGGGTTTCTAGAATATTGGGGTATTTATAGAGTAAAGAGGCGGTTCAGGGGGCACCCGAGGTGGGCACAACCCAGCAGGGCGCGCCTGGGCCTCCAGGCGCGCCCTGGTGGGTTGTGCTTGTTGGGGAATGTAGTAATTTCAAAAAAATCCTACGCACACACAGGATCATGGTGATGCATAGCAACGAGAGGGGAGAGTGTGTCCATGTACCCTCGTAGACCGAAAGCGGAAGCGTTAGCACAACGCGGTTGATGTAGTCGTACGTCTTCACGATCCGACCGATCCAAGTACCAAACGCACGGCACCTCTGAGTTCAGCACACGTTCAACTTGATGATGTCCCACGAGCTCCGATCCAGCAAAGCTTCACAGGAGAGTTTCGTCAGCACGACGGCGTGGTGACGGTGATGATGATGCTACCGACACAGGGCTTCGCCTAAGCACCGCTACGATATGATCGAGGTGGATTATGGTGGAGGGGGCACCGCACACGGCTAAGAGATCAATGATCAATTGTTAACTTGTGTGTTCTAGGGTGCCCCCCTCCCCACGTATATAAAGGAGGGAGGGGGAGGCCGGCTGGCCAAGCTAGGCGCGCCGGGAGAAGGGGAATCCTACTAGGACTCCAAGTCCTAGTAGGTTTCCACCTAAAGGAGAAGGGGGAAGGAAGGGAGAGGAGAGGGGGGGCTGCGCCCACAACCCCTTGTCCAATTCGGACTGGGCTTGGGGGGCGGCGCGCGCCACCTCCTGGCTGCTGCCTTCTATTTCCCGTATGGCCCAATAAGGCCTATTACTTCTCCCGGTGAATTCCCGTAACTCCCCGGTACTCCGAAAAATACCCGAATCACTCGGAACCTTTCCGATGTCCGAATATAGTCGTCCAATATATCGATCTTTATGTCTCGACCATTTTGAGACTCCTCGTTATGTCCCCGATCTCATCCGAGACTCCGAACTACCTTCGGTACATCAAAACACATAAACTCATAATACAAAACGTCACCGAACTTTAAGCGTGCGGACCCTATGGGTTCGAGAACTATGTAGACATGACCGAGACACGTCTCCGGTCAATAACCAATAGCGGAACCTGGATGCTCATATTGGCTCCCACATATTCTACGAAGATCTTTACGGGTCAAACCGCATAACAATATACGTTGTTCCCTTTGTCATCGGTATGTTACTTGCCCGAGATTCGATCGTCGGTATCTCAATACCTAGTTCAATCTCATTACCGGTAAGTCTCTTTACTCGTTCCGTAATACATCATCCCGTAACTAACTCATTAGTTACAATGCTTGCAAGGCTTATAGTGATGTGCATTACCGAGTGGGCCCAGAGATACCTCTCCGACAATCGGAGCGACAAATCCTAATCTCGAAATACGCCAACTCAACAAGTACCTTCAGAGACACCTGTAGAGCACCTTTATAATCACCCAGTTACGTTGTGATGTTTGGTAGCACACAAAGTGTTCCTCCGGTAAACGGGAGTTGCATAATCTCATAGTCATAGGAACATGTATAAGTCATGAAGAAAGCAATAGCAACAAACTAAACAATCATAGTGCTAAGCTAACGGATGGGTCTTGTCCATCACATCATTCTCCTAATGATGTGATCCCGATTATCAAATGACAACACATGTCTATGGTTAGAAAACTTAACCATCTTTGATCAACAAGCTAGTCAAGTAGAGGCATACTAGGGACACTTTGTTTTGTCTATGTATTCACACATGTATAAAGTTTCCGGTTAATACAATTCTAGCATGAATAATAAACATTTATCATGATATGAGGAAATAAATAATAACTTTATTATTGCCTCTAGGGCATATTTCCTTCAGTCTCCCACTTGCACTAGAGTCAATAATCTAGTTCACATCGCCATGTGATTAACACCAATAGTTCACATCGCCATGTGACCAACACCCAAAGGGTTTACCAGAGTCAATAATCTAGTTCACATCGCCATGTGATTAACACCTATAGTTCACATCGCCATGTGGCCAACACCCAAAGGGTTTACTAGAGTCAATAATCTAGTTCATATCGCCATGTGATTAACACCCAAAGAGTACTAAGGTGTGATCATGTTTTGCTTGTGAGAGAGGTTTAGTCAACGGGTCTGCCAAATTCAGATCCGTATGTATTTTGCAAATTCCTATGTCTGCAATGCTCTGCATGGAGCTACTCTAGCTAATTGCTCCCACTTTCAATATGTATCCAGATTGAGACTCACAGTCATCTAGATCGGTGTTAAAGTTTGCATCGACGTAACTCTTTATGATGAACTTTTTATCACCTCCATAACCAAGAAATATTTCCTTAGTCCTCTTAGGTAACTAAGGATAACTTTGACCGCTATCCAGTGATCCACTCCTGGATCACTATCGTACCTCCTTGCTAAACTCATAGCAAGGCACACAATTGGTCTGGTACATAGCATGGCATATTTTATAGAACCTATGATCGAGGCATAGGGAATGACTTTCATTCTCTTTCTATCTTCTGCCGTGGTCGGGTTTTGAGTCTTACTCAATTTTACATCTTGTAATACAGGCAAGAACTCCTTCTTTGACTGTTCCATTTTGAACTACTTCAAAAACTTGTCAAGGCATGTACTCATTAAAAAAATCTTATCAACCATCTTGATCTATCTCTATAGATCTTGATGCTCAATATGTAAGCAGCTTCACCGAGGTCTTTCTTTTGAAAAACTCCTTTCAAACACTCCTTTATGCTTTCCAGGAAAATTTTACATCATTTCCGATCAACAATATGTCATTCACATATACTTATCAGAAAGGCTGTAGTGCTCCCACTCACTTTCTTGTAAATACAGGCTTCACCACGAGTCTGTATAAAAACTATATGCTTTGATCAACTCATCAAAGCATATATTCCAACTCCGAGATGCTTGCACCAGTCCATAGATGGATCGCTGGAGCTTGCATATTTTGTTAGCACCTTTAGGATCGACAAAACCTTCTGGTTGCATCATATACAACTCTTCTTTAAAAAATGCATTATGGAATGCAGTTTTGACATCCATTTGCCAGATTTCATAAAATATGGCAATTGCTAATATGATTCGGACAGACTTAATCATCGCTACGAGTGAGAAAATCTCATCGTAGTCAACACCTTGAACTTGTCAAAAACCTTTTGCGACAATTCGAGCTTTGTAGATTGTAACACTACTATCAGCGTCCGTCTTCCTCTTGAAGATCCATTTATTCTCAATGGCTTGCTGATCATTGAGCAAGTCAACCAAAGTCCATACTTTGTTCTCATACATGGATCCCATCTCAGATTTCATGGCCTCAAGCCATGATGTGGAATCTGGGCTCATCATCGCTTCCTCATAGTTCGTAGGTTTGTCATGGTCTAGTAACATGACTTCCAGAACAGGATTACCGTACTACTTTGGTGCGGAACGTACTCTGGTTGACCTAAGAGGTTCGGTAGTAACTTGATCTGAAGTTTCATGATCATCATCATTAGCTTCCTCATCAATTGGTGTAGGCATCACGGGAACGGTTTTCTGTGATGAACTACTTTCCAATTCAAGAGAAGGTATTACTACCTCATCAAGTTTTACTTTCCTCCCACTCACTTCTTTCGAGAGAAACTCCTTCTCTAGAAAGGATCCATTCTTAGCAACAAATATCTTGCCTTTGGATCTATGATAGAAGGTGTACCCAACAGTTTCTTTTGGGTATCCTATGAAGACGCATTTCTCTGATTTGGGTTCGAGCTTATCAGGCTAAAGCTTTTTCACATAAGCATCGCAACCCCAAGCTTTAAGAAACGACAGCTTAAGTTTCTTGCCAAACCACAGTTCATACGGTGTTGTCTCAACAGATTTAGATGGTGCCCTATTTAACGTGAATGCAGCTGTCTCTAATGCATAACCCCAAAACGATAGTGGTAAATCGGTAAGAGACATCATAGAGTGCACTATATCCAATAAAGTACGGTTATGACGTTCGGACACAACATTATGCTGTGGTGTTCCAGGTGGCATGAGTTTGTGAAACTATTCCACATTGTTTTAATTGAAGGCCAAACTCGTAACTCAAATATTTTCCTCCGCGATCAGATCATAGAAACTTTATTTTCTTGTTACGATGATTTTCCACTTCACTGGGGGGGGGGGGGGGGGGGGGGGGGGGGGGGGGGGGGGGGGGGGGGGGGGGGGGGGGGGGGGGGGGGGGGGGGGGGGGGGGGGGGGGGGGGGGGGGGGGGGGGGGGGGGGGGGGGGGGGGGGGGGGGGGGGGGGGGGGGGGGGGGGGGGGGGGGGGGGGGGGGGGGGGGGGGGGGGGGGGGGGGGGGGGGGGGGGGGGGGGGGGGGGGGGGGGGGGGGGGGGGGGGGGGGGGGGGGGGGGGGGGGGGGGGGGGGGGGGGGGGGGGGGGGGGGGGGGGGGGGGGGGGGGGGGGGGGGGGGGGGGGGGGGGGGGGGGGGGGGGGGGGGGGGGGGGGGGGGGGGGGGGGGGGGGGGGGGGGGGGGGGGGGGGGGGGGGGGGGGGGGGGGGGGGGGGGGGGGGGGGGGGGGGGGGGGGGGGGGGGGGGGGGGGGGGGGGGGGGGGGGGGGGGGGGGGGGGGGGGGGGGGGGGGGGGGGGGGGGGGGGGGGGGGGGGGGGGGGGGTATTTTTCATTAAGTAGATATACCCATATCTGCTCAAATCATCTGTGAAGGTCAGAAAATAATGATACCCACCGCGAGCCTCAATAGTCATTAGACCGCATACGTCAGTATGTATTATTTCCAACAAGTCAGTTGCTCGCTCCATTGTTCCGGAGAACAGAGTTTTAGTCATCTTGCCCATGAGGCATGGTTCGCAAGCATCAAGTGATTCATAATCAAGTGATTCCAAAAGCCCATCAGCATGGAGTTTCTACATGCACTTTACACCAATATGACCTAAACGGCAGTGCCACAAATAAGTTACACTATCATTATTAACTTTGCATCTTTTGACTTCAATATTATGAACATGTGTATCACTACAATCGAGATTCAACAAAAATAGACCACTCTTCAAGGGTGCATGACCATAAAAGATATTACTCATATAAATAGAATAACCATTATTCTCTGATT
>JAAAWM010010115.1:0-34148 GCA_036873465.1 Thinopyrum obtusiflorum
GAGCCTCTCCAGGAGCAGCTGGCTCGGCCTTCCGCTTCTGCTTCCGACTGGAGTTTCCTTTTTCCGATTGACTCGGCTTGGGGGGGGGGGGGGGGGGGGGGGGGGGGGGGGGGGGGGGGGGGGGGGGGGGGGGGGGGGGGGGGGGGGGGGGGGGGGGGGGGGGGGGGGGGGGGGGGGAGGCTCAACTCTCTGTTCTTGACACCATCCTTGAAGGCGCAGACCGCTTGATGGTCCGACACATTCTCCACGGTATGATG
This sequence comes from Thinopyrum obtusiflorum, assembly GCA_036873465.1. Taxonomy (NCBI): domain Eukaryota; kingdom Viridiplantae; phylum Streptophyta; class Magnoliopsida; order Poales; family Poaceae; genus Thinopyrum; species Thinopyrum obtusiflorum. The sequence continues at coordinate 258 of JAAAWM010010115.1, forward strand.
CAAAGTGATCCATCTCTGGATGTAATCTCTCAATGTTTCACTCGACTTTTGTACGCAGACTTGGGGGGGGGGGGGGGGGGGGGGGGGGGGGGGGGGGGGACACTCGGGAAAGATCTTCCCAGGTGTAAATGCTGCTAGGAGCTAACTGATTCAACCACGCCCTGGCCGAACCCTCTAGCATGAGTGGCAAATGCTTCATGGCCACCTCATCATTACCACCACCAGGGGGGGGGGGGGGGGGGGGGGGGGGGGGGGGGGGGGGGGGGGGGGGGGGGGGGGGGGGGGGGGGGGGGGGGGGGGGGGGGGGGGGGTATCACTGCGGCTCTGATGGCTCTGCTAAAGCATTCTGGACCTGAAACATGGACTCGGCTGCTAGTGGGCACATCTCTGTCATGGCCACCTCTATGAGCTCTGTTCCGATCGACCAAACCTTGCACGATGATGGATCTCGCGTCAAAGCCTGGTTCTCTGGGGTCGACCGGAGCTCTCCGCCCAACACTGAGCTGGCGCCTGTCATCTTGCTGCCGATGGGCGTTAGACCCACTTCTCGGGGGAGGAGTGGGCACTCGACGCCTATCGGGGGGGGGGGGGGGGGGGGGGGGGGGGGGGGGGGGGGGGGGGGGGGGGGGGGGGGGGGGGGGGGGGGGGGGGGGGGGGGGGGGGGGGGGGGGGGGGGGGGGGGGGGGGGGGGGGGGGGGGGGGGGGGGGGGGGGGGGGGGGGGGGGGGGGGGGGGGGGGGGGGGGGGGGGGGGGGGGGGGGGGGGGGGGGGGGGGGGGGGGGGGGGGGGGGGGGGGGGGGGGGGGGGGGGGGGGGGGGGGGGGGGGGGGGGGGGGGGGGGGGGGGGGGGGGGGGGGGGGGGGGGGGGGGGGGGGGGGGGGGGGGGGGGGGGGGGGGGGGGGGGGGGGGGGGGGGGGGGGGGGGGGGGGGGGGGGGGGGGGGGGGGGGGGGGGGGGGGGGGGGGGGGGGGGGGGGGGGGGGGGGGGGGGGGGGGGGGGGGGGGGGGGGGGGGGGGGGGGGGGGGGGGGGGGGGGGGGGGGGGGGGGGGGGGGGGGGGGGGGGGGGGGGGGGGGGGGGGGGGGGGGGGGGGGGGGGGGGGGGGGGGGGGGGGGGGGGGGGGGGGGGGGGGGGGGGGGGGGGGGGGGGGGGGGGGGGGGGGGGGGGGGGGGGGGGGGGGGGGGGGGGGGGGGGGGGGGGGGGGGGGGGGGGGGGGGGGGGGGGGGGGGGGGGGGGGGGGGGGGGGGGGGGGGGGGGGGGGGGGGGGGGGGGGGGGGGGGGGGGGGGGGGGGGGGGGGGGGGGGGGGGGGGGGGGGGGGGGGGGGGGGGGGGGGGGGGGGGGGGGGGGGGGGGGGGGGGGGGGGGGGGGGGGGGGGGGGGGGGGGGGGGGGGGGGGGGGGGGGGGGGGGGGGGGGGGGGGGGGGGGGGGGGGGGGGGGGGGGGGGGGGGGGGGGGGGGGGGGGGGGGGGGGGGGGGGGGGGGGGGGGGGGGGGGGGGGGGGGGGGGGGGGGGGGGGGGGGGGGGGGGGGGGGGGGGGGGGGGGGGGGGGGGGGGGGGGGGGGGGGGGGGGGGGGGGGGGGGGGGGGGGGGGGGGGGGGGGGGGGGGGGGGGGGGGGGGGGGGGGGGGGGGGGGGGGGGGGGGGGGGGGGGGGGGGGGGGGGGGGGGGGGGGGGGGGGGGGGGGGGGGGGGGGGGGGGGGGGGGGGGGGGGGGGGGGGGGGGGGGGGGGGGGGGGGGGGGGGGGGGGGGGGGGGGGGGGGGGGGGGGGGGGGGGGGGGGGGGGGGGGGGGGGGGGGGGGGGGGGGGGGGGGGGGGGGGGGGGGGGGGGGGGGGGGGGGGGGGGGGGGGGGGGGGGGGGGGGGGGGGGGGGGGGGGGGGGGGGGGGGGGGGGGGGGGGGGGGGGGGGGGGGGGGGGGGGGGGGGGGGGGGGGGGGGGGGGGGGGGGGGGGGGGGGGGGGGGGGGGGGGGGGGGGGGGGGGGGGGGGGGGGGGGGGGGGGGGGGGGGGGGGGGGGGGGGGGGGGGGGGGGGGGGGGGGGGGGGGGGGGGGGGGGGGGGGGGGGGGGGGGGGGGGGGGGGGGGGGGGGGGGGGGGGGGGGGGGGGGGGGGGGGGGGGGGGGGGGGGGGGGGGGGGGGGGGGGGGGGGGGGGGGGGGGGGGGGGGGGGGGGGGGGGGGGGGGGGGGGGGGGGGGGGGGGGGGGGGGGGGGGGGGGGGGGGGGGGGGGGGGGGGGGGGGGGGGGGGGGGGGGGGGGGGGGGGGGGGGGGGGGGGGGGGGGGGGGGGGGGGGGGGGGGGGGGGGGGGGGGGGGGGGGGGGGGGGGGGGGGGGGGGGGGGGGGGGGGGGGGGGGGGGGGGGGGGGGGGGGGGGGGGGGGGGGGGGGGGGGGGGGGGGGGGGGGGGGGGGGGGGGGGGGGGGGGGGGGGGGGGGGGGGGGGGGGGGGGGGGGGGGGGGGGGGGGGGGAGATTTGATCGTCGGTATCCAATACCTAGTTCAATCTCGTTACCGGCAAGTCTATTTACTCGTTACGTAATGCATCATCCCGTAACTAACTCATTATCTACATTGCTTGCAAGGCTTATAGTGATGTGCATTACCGAGAGGGCCCAGAGAAACCTCTTCGACAATCGGAGTGACAAAACCTAATCTCGAAATACGCCAACCCAACATGTACCTTTGGAGACACCTGTAGTACTCCTTTATAATCACCCAGTTACGTTGTGACGTTTGGTAGCACCCAAAGTGTTCCTCCGGTAAACGGGAGTTGCATAATCTCATAGTTACAGGAACATGTATAAGTCATGAAGATAGCAATAGCAATATACTAAACGATCAACTGCTAGGCTAACGGAATGGGTCATGTCAATCACATTATTCTCCTAATGATGTGATCCCGTTAATCAAATGACAACACATGTCTATGGTTAGGAAACATAACCATCTTTGATTAATGAGCTAGTCAAGTAGAGGCATACTAGTGACTATATGTTTGTCTATGTATTCACACATGTATCATGTTTCCGGTTAATACAATTCTAGCATGAATAATAGACATTTATCATGATATGAGGAAATAAATAATAACTTTATTATTGCCTCTAGGGCATATTTCCTTCATGGATTGCATACCAAAGATAACAATACCTAGATCTATTCACGTTTTTATGCCTAGCTAAGGGCGTTAAACAATAGCGCTTGTTGGGAGGCAACCCAATTGTTGGGGAACGTAGAATGCAATTTCAAAAAACTTCCTACGATCACGCAAGATCTATCTAGGAGATGCATAGCAAAGAGAGGGGGAGAGTGTGTCCACTTACCCTTGTAGACCGAAAGTGGAAGTGTTTAGTTAACTCGGTTGATGTAGTCGAACGTCTTCACGATCCAACCGATCCAAGTACCGAACATACGGCACCTCCGTGTTCAGCACATGTTCATCTCGATGATGTCCCTCGAACTCTTGATCCAGTAGAGGGTCAAGGGAGAGTTCCGTCAGCACAACGGCATGGTGACGGTGTTGATGATGTGATCCGCACAGGGCTTCACCTAAGCACTACGACGCTATGACCGGAGGAGTAAGCTGTGGAGGGGGGCGCCGCACACGGCAAAGAGAACAATTGATGTGCCTTTGGGGTGCCCCCTGCCCCCGTATATGAAGGAGGAGGGAAGGAGGCGGTCGGCCTAGGGGGCGCGCCAAGTGTGGGGAGTCCTACTAGGACTCCCAGTCCTAGTACGATTCCCCCTTCCTTTTCGGAGAAGGGGAGAAGGGGAAAGGTGGAGAGGGAGAAGGAAAGAGGGGGCCGCACCCCCACCCCTTGTCCAATTCAGACTGGGCTCGGGGGGCACGCGCCACCTCCTGGCCGCTGCCTCCTCTTCTCCACTAAGGCCCATGTAGGCCCATTAACCCCCCGGGGGGGTTTCGGTAACCTCCCGGTACTCCAGAAAATGTCTGAACCTTTCCGAAATCATTCCAGTGTCCGAACAAACTTCCAATATATCAATCTTTACCTATTGACCATTTCGGGACTCCTCGTCATGTCAGTGATCTCATCTGGGACTCCGAACAAACTTCGGTCATCAAAAACACACAACTCATAATACAAATCGTCATCAAATGTTAAGCGTGCGGACCCTACGGGTTCGAGAACTATGTAGACATGATCGAGACACATCTCCGATCAATAACCAATAGCAGAACCTGGATGCTCATATTGGCTCCTACATATTCTACGAAGATCTTTATCGGTCAAACCGCACAACAACATACATTGTTCCCTTTGTCATTGGTATGTTACTTTCCCGAGATCAATCTTTATGTCTCGACCATTTCGAGACTCCTCGTCATGTCCGTGATCACATCCGGGATTCCAAACAAACTTTGGTACATCAAAACTTATAAACTCATAATAAAACTATCATCGTAACGTTAAGCGTGCGGACCCTACGGGTTCGAGAACTATGTAGACATGGGGGGGGGGGGGGGGGGGGGGGGGGGGGGGGGGGGGGGGGGGGGGGGGGGGGGGGGGGGGGGGGGGGGGGGGGGGGGGGGGGGGGGGGGGGGGGGGGGGGGGGGGGGGGGGGGGGGGGGGGGGGGGGGGGGGGGGGGGGGGGGGGGGGGGGGGGGGGGGGGGGGGGGGGGGGGGGGGGGGGGGGGGGGGGGGGGGGGGGGGGGGGGGGGGGGGGGGGGGGGGGGGGGGGGGGGGGGGGGGGGGGGGGGGGGGGGGGGGGGGGGGGGGGGGGGGGGGGGGGGGGGGGGGGGGGGGGGGGGTGTCGGAGAGGTATCTCTGGGCCCACTCGGTAATGCACATCACTATAAGCCTAGCAAGCATTGTAACTAATGAGTTAGTTGCGGGATGATGTATTACGAAACGAGTAAAGAGACTTGCCGGTAATGAGATTGAACTAGGTATTGAGATACCGACGATCGAATCTCGGGCAAGTAACATACCGATGACAAAGGGAACAACGTATGTTGTTATGCGGTTTGACCGATAAAGATGTTCGTAGAATATGTGGGAACCAATATGAGCATCCAGGTTCCGCTATTGGTTATTGACCGAAGACATGTCTCGGTCATGTCTATATAGTTCTCGAACCCGTAGGGTCCGCACGCTTAAAGTTCGGTGACGATTTGTATTATGAGTTTATGTGTTTTGTTGTACCAAAGATAGTTCGGAGTCCCGGATGAGATCGGGGACATGACGAGGAGTCTCGAAATGGTCGAGACGTAAAGATCGATATATTGGACGACTATATTCGGACATCGGAAAGATTCCGAGTGATTCGGGTATTTTTCGGAGTACCGGAGAGTTACGGGAATTCGTATTGGGTCTTAATGGGCCATACGGGAAAGGAGAGAAAGGCCTCAAAGGGTGGCCGCACCCGGGGGGGGGGGGGGGGGGGGGGGGGGGGGGGGGGGGGGGGGGGGGGGGGGGGGGGGGGGGGGGGGGGGGGGGGGGGGGGGGGGGGGGGGGGGGGGGGGGGGGGGGGGGGGGGGGGGGGGGGGGGGGGGGGGGGGGGGGGGGGGGGGGGGGGGGGGGGGGGGGGGGGGGGGGGGGGGGGGGGGGGGGGGGGGGGGGGGGGGGGGGGGGGGGGGGGGGGGGGGGGGGGGGGGGGGGGGGGGGGGGGGGGGGGGGGGGGGGGGGGGGGGGGGGGGGGGGGGGGGGGGGGGGGGGGGGGGGGGGGGGGGGGGGGGGGGGGGGGGGGGGGGGGGGGGGGGGGGGGGGGGGGGGGGGGGGGGGGGGGGGGGGGGGGGGGGGGGGGGGGGGGGGGGGGGGGGGGGGGGGGGGGGGGGGGGGGGGGGGGGGGGGGGGGGGGGGGGGGGGGGGGGGGGGGGGGGGGGGGGGGGGGGGGGGGGGGGGGGGGGGGGGGGGGGGGGGGGGGGGGGGGGGGGGGGGGGGGGGGGGGGGGGGGGGGGGGGGGGGGGGGGGGGGGGGGGGGGGGGGGGGGGGGGGGGGTGCCAGAATCGGGCTCGGAGTTACGAGTTCTCCTACGTAGGGGGTTCCGACATATGTTTCAGTGCAAGTCATAATATCAATAGTAACTGTGTGTCTGACACCAAGGGAACTCTGAGGTATCACCCTCGACGGAGTTCCACCTGATGATTAAAGTCAAGGTGAACGGAAGAGGAATCACCCTCGAGGTCCACACTTGAGGTGTTGCACGACGACGTCGTTATCGGGGGTGGTGTAGGAGGATTCACCCTCGCTTACCACGACCGATTAACTAACCCACAAGGTTATCATCGTAAGTGCTGACGAGGTATCACCCTCGGCACTCGATAGTAACCCAGTAGTGTCAAGCAACTAGGGGAAGGGATGTGTGGTGCCGGGTCCTGATCTTCGATCCCGGTGATCGGGTCTTCTGCTTCTCCAGCGGGGCAGTCGGGATAAGAGGGGTCTCATATGGTCTCTACCCAACCTATACTAAGCAGCTTAGGATAAGCAGCAGGTAAAAAGAGCAGGTTACAATAAACAGGCTATGCATCAGAATAGGTAAAGCAGTAGCAGGGGGGGGGGGGGGGGGGGGGGGGGGGGGGGGGGGGGGGGGGGGGGGGGGGGGGGGGGGGGGGGGGGGGGGGGGGGGGGGGGGGGGGGGGGGGGGGGGGGGGGGGGGGGGGGGGGGGGGGGGGGGGGGGGGGGGGGGGGGGGGGGGGGGGGGGGGGGGGGGGGGGGGGGGGGGGGGGGGGGGGGGGGGGGGGGGGGGGGGGGGGGGGTGAGCATCCAGGTTCCGCTATTGGTTATTGACCGAAGACATGTCTCGGTCATGTCTATATAGTTCTCGAACCCATAGCGTCCACACGCTTAAAGTTCGGTGACGATTTGTATTATGAGTTTATGTGTTTTGATGTACCAAAGGTAGTTCAGAGTCTCGGATGAGATCGGGGACATGACGAGGAGTCTCGAAATGGTCGAGACGTAAAGATCGATATATTGGACGACTATATTCGGACATCGGAAAGGTTCCGAGTGATTCGGGTATTTTTCGGAGTACCGGAGAGTTACGGGAATTCGTATTGGGCCTTAATGGGCCATACGGGAAAGGAGAGAAAGGCCTCAAAGGGTGGCCGCACCCCTCCCCATGGACTGGTCCGAATTGGACTAGGGAAGGGGGGCGCCCCCTTGCTTCCTTCTCCTTCTCCCTTCCCTTTTTCCTATTCCATGTGGGAGGTGGAATCCTACTAGGACTAGGGAGTCCTAGTAGGACTCCACACTTGGGCGCGCCCTATGAGGGCCGGCCTCCTCCTCCCTCCATCCTTTATATACGTGATCAGGGGGCACCCCATAGACACAACAATTGATCATTGATCTCTTAGCGGTGTGCGGTGCCCCCCTCCACCATAATCCACCTCGATCATATCGTAGCGGTGCTTAGGCGAAGCCCTGCGTCGGTAGCATCATCATCACCGTCACCACGCCGTCGTGCTGACGAAACTCTCCTGTGAAGCTTTGCTGGATCGGAGCTCGCAGGACGTCATCGAGTTGAACGTGTGCTGAACTCGGAGGTGCCGTGCGTTCGGTACTTGGATCGGTCGGATCGTGAAGACGTACGACTACATCAACCGCGTTGTGCTAACGCTTCCGCTTTCGGTCTACGAGGGTACGTGGACACACTCTCCCCTCTCGTTGCTATGCATCACCATGATCCTGTGTGTGCGTAGGATTTTTTTTGAAATTACTACGTTCCCCAACACACCCGATTCCACATCACTTCGCATTATGCTCGCGCGGGTACCCCTCAGGGCCGACCCGTCTTTGTTAACATGTTTCAGTGCAAGTCATAATATCAATAGTAACTGTCCCCCCCCCCCCCCCCCCCCCCCCCCCCCCCCCCCCCCCCCCCCCCCCCCCCCCCCCCCCCCCCCCCCCCCCCCCCCCCCCCCCCCCCCCCCCCCCCCCCCCCCCCCCCCCCCCCCCCCCCCCCCCCCCCCCCCCCCCCCCCCCCCCCCCCCCCCCCCCCCCCCCCCCCCCCCCCCCCCCCCCCCCCCCCCCCCCCCCCCCCCCCCCCCCCCCCCCCCCCCCCCCCCCCCCCCCCCCCCCCCCCCCCCCCCCCCCCCCCCCCCCCCCCCCCCCCCCCCCCCCCCCCCCCCCCCCCCCCCCCCCCCCCCCCCCCCCCCCCCCCCCCCCCCCCCCCCCCCCCCCCCCCCCCCCCCCCCCCCCCCCCCCCCCCCCCCCCCCCCCCCCCCCCCCCCCCCCCCCCCCCCCCCCCCCCCCCCCCCCCCCCCCCCCCCCCCCCCCCCCCCCCCCCCCCCCCCCCCCCCCCCCCCCCCCCCCCCCCCCCCCCCCCCCCCCCCCCCCCCCCCCCCCCCCCCCCCCCCCCCCCCCCCCCCCCCCCCCCCCCCCCCCCCCCCCCCCCCCCCCCCCCCCCCCCCCCCCCCCCCCCCCCCCCCCCCCCCCCCCCCCCCCCCCCCCCCCCCCCCCCCCCCCCCCCCCCCCCCCCCCCCCCCCCCCCCCCCCCCCCCCCCCCCCCCCCCCCCCCCCCCCCCCCCCCCCCCCCCCCCCCCCCCCCCCCCCCCCCCCCCCCCCCCCCCCCCCCCCCCCCCCCCCCCCCCCCCCCCCCCCCCCCCCCCCCCCCCCCCCCCCCCCCCCCCCCCCCCCCCCCCCCCCCCCCCCCCCCCCCCCCCCCCCCCCCCCCCTCGGGCTCGGAGTTACGAGTTCTCCTACGTAGGGGGTTCCGACATGGAAACAGACGGCAGACGACATGGAAACAGACGGCACGATCTGAGCAACTTTCATGTTTTAACTTTTTCAATCCGAGCTACGGTTTAAAAGTTATGAATTTTTAAAGTTTAAATGATTTTCTGGAATTATTTTTATTTAACAGAAAAGGGAATTATGACGTCAGCATGAGGTAATGCTGACATCAGCAAGTCAACAGGTCGGCTGACCAGTCAAACCTGACATGTGGGGCCCACATGTCAGTGGCTTAGTTAATTAAACAGGGTTAATTCTTAACTGAATAGGTTAATCAGCTAGTGGGGCCTACTGTCAGTGACAGATTAGTTATCTAATTAATTTAATTAACCTAATTAGTATTAACAGATTAATTAACATTTTTATTTATTAATGAAATTAATTAAATTCGGCGGGACCCACATGTCAGTGACATGGGGCCGCCCAGTCAGCGATTGACTGAGTCAACTGGGCCCGCGGGACCCAGCAGTCAGCGGCACAGGAGATGCCACGTCGGTGCCAGGGCATCTCCGGCGACCGGAGCGACTCCGGCGAGCCATCTCGCGGCGGTTCTTCGCCGGACTTGGCCGGAATTTCGCTGCGGTGGCTCAAATCGGGCGCGGCTAGGTTCGTTCGGCTGCGGTTGGTCTCGCGCGTCCGTTGGTGGTGGTCTCGAGGCTGGAGGTGGTCGGAGTAGGGCCCAGCGATGGCGGCAGTCAGCGCCGGCGTTCGGTGGTGGCGTTCGGGCCCCGCTCGAAGACGAGGCGGGGGTGAGCTAAGGGCTTAATTAGGGGCGGCGTTCGGCTCCAGAGGCGCTCGGGAGCGCGCCCGTTATACGCGCGGGTGTTGGGGAGCTCGCGGAGCTCATGTGCATCGGCAATGGCGGAGCCGAGCTTCGGCTCGGGCAGGTAAGGCAGCTAGCGGAGGCGGGAGCGCAGAGAAGGAGGGGAATCAAGGCGGAGGCTCACCGGGCGGCGCATGACAAGCCCTTGAGTGATCGGGAGCGCGGGAGAGGCCGAATCGACAGCGGCGGTCGACGGTGGATGCAGACGATGGGGACAAAGATTGCGACGGCTAGGAGGGGCCCCATCTCGAACCGATGCTTGTAGCCAGTATAGAAGAGGACGTCGGTGCCTCTGGACATGCTCGCGCGGCGAGGAGAGGACGGTGGCCATGGCAGTCACGGGGAGGCAGCGACGGCTCCGTTCGGCAGAGGGAGGAGAAGAAGGGGGCGATGGGGAGGGCGATGTAGTGAGCGAGGGAGGGGGGAGAGTGAGCGAGGTGACCAGGGGGGAGGGCTCGGGGGCGAGCTTATCCCCTCGCGCTCGCCTGCCTCATCGCGGTGTCGAGCGGCGACCGGCGCGAGCGCGGTCGTCCACGGGGAAGACGACACCGAGGCGAGGTAGGTTGGTTGGGCTGGGCTCGGCCCATTACCAGGTAAGGCCTCACCCCCTTTTCTCTTTTTATTTTCTTCTGCTTTTCTTCTTTTATATAAAACAGAGACAACAAAAGAATTTTGTGGGCCATCAAATCTATTTGGGAAAATGTGGAAGTGAGCCATAATATTTCCTAGTAATACATGGCACTGCCTCAAGAAGATTGAAAGCAAAAGGAGAAGGTTAGGTATTTTTAGAAAATGGAATGAGCCAAAATAATCGTTGCTGGACCACTAAATAATTTCCAGGGGCAATTTGGGATTCCCAAAAATGTTGATTTCAATTTTATGATTGCCTTAGGAATATTAGCAACATGATGAACTATTTTGTTTGGGTATTTGAAGAAGTAATTATTTGACTTCCATTTGGGATTTGAATTTGAAGTTGATTTTTTTTTCTAATGAAATTTTATTAGAATGATCATGATGACATGGCAGGTTTAGTAGCTTAACTAAGGTGGGGTAACCTGGGAATGTTACATTTGGGTGGCCTCGACAACTCTTCTAGGGTTTGGAGTGGCCTCGACAACTCTCTTTTAACTCATTTAACTCATTTAACTTGGTAAATTTGGGTGGCCTCGACAACTCTTCTAGGGTTTGGGGTGGCCTCGACAACACTTTTTCAGTCCCGGTTTGGGTGGACTCGAGAGTTGGTCAGGCGAGAGGGGGTTGATCGATGTCCCCCCTCATGTCGAAGTTATCGGGGATATGTTTCGAGAGAAAATACAACACTTTATATGTTTCGAGGACTCCTCCCCAACACGAGAGCATTTTAACTTAGTAAATTTCTATGAACAAAAAAAAATCATCATCGAACAAACTTAATATGAGTTTTAACATAGAAAATTCATCGAACAAACTTAATATGAGTTTTAACAGAGAACATTCATCGAACAAACTTAATATGAGTTTTTAGCAAGATCATCATGAACAAAAATATCACACTAATTTCTATGAAAAAAATTCCACAAACATCTCATCTCGTCTCCACAAAACATCTCATACATCTCATCTCATATGAAAAAACAGAGCACATCTAAAAAACATCTATCCATCATTAAAAAAACATCTATCTATCATTAAAAAGCAGAGCAATGGCCGGCGGCGATGAGCAGTGGCAGCAAAGGGGCTCAGGGGCATGCGGCGATGGGGAGCAGGGGACCATGGGAGAAGGGGGAAGCTCACTAGGGGGGGTGGAGCTAGCTGGAGGCGGCCGGCGCGGCAACGAGCAGGAGACCGGCGGGCTCGGGGGCAAGCACGCAACGACGGAGTGGAGGGCGCGTGAGGAGGTCCGGTGCGTCGGTGAGGGCATCGGGGCAGGGGGGCCAGCGAGGGCATCGGGGCAGTGCTCAGGGAGGCGACGGTGCAGTTCGGCACGGGGGAGAGGAGAGATCGAAGGAAGTGAATGGAAAACTGCTAAGTGTTGTTTATATACCCAGAGCATTGGTCCCGGCTGGTGGCACCAACCAGGACCAATGCCCCCCTTTAGTCCCGGTTCGTGCCACCAATCGGACCAAAGGTCAGTTTTCGTCCGCCCAAAGGGGGGGAAGCAGAGATCTTTGGTCCCGGTTGGTGGCACAAACCGGGACTAAAGGGGGGCATTGGTCCCGGTTGGTGCCACCAACCGGGACGAAAGGGTGGCATTGGTCCCGATTCGAGCCACCAACCGGGACCAAAGGCATGTGCCTGGCACAGCCGCGGTGCAGTTGGATGTTTAGTCCGACCTCGCTAGCTGAGAGGCTTCGACACTGGTTTATAAGCGCGGCTGCGCCTACCACTTCGAGCTCCTCTCTAATGCAGGCCTACGGGCCTATACACTCTCTCTCTGCCTATGGGCCTACTGGGCCTACTGCGGGCCTGCAACCTGGCCCAACTAGCGTGTTGGGTTTCTATTCGTATGTAGGCCGTGGTGGCCCAGTAGGCGGCATTTTTTTTAAAAAAAAATTCCAGTATTTTTGTTTTGGTTTTTGCTTTTTTTTTGTTTCTACTTACAGCTAAATACTTAGTTTTTGAGTAGTTCTTTTTTGCTTTAGGTCAGAAAAATTATAAACTTTCTGTTAATGCCATTAGTTTTCAAATTTGAATAGTTTAAATTTGAATTCTTTGAAATTTGTGCGAATCACTAGTTTGTGAATAACTTTACTTTAAAAATAGATTTTTGAGTGATTCTTTTTCCTGCTATTTAATATTAGTGTGTTTTATCATTATATCCAATTTGGTAATTTTTAGGTTATTTTAAATGGGTGTTTTAGTCAAAAACAGATTTTGTTATTTTAGTTTGCTATTAAAATTTCTAAAAAAAAATACTTTATGAAAATTCTTTTTGCTATTAATGTTTTGAACAAAAAATACTTTGATAATTTTAGTTGCATAAATTTTATATAATTCTATTTTCAAAAATACTAGAGGTTTATAAAAGCTTTTTAGTTAATTCTTTTTGCTGTCGAAGAATATTATAGTTTTGTTTTAGTTGATCATAACAGAATATTTTAATTGATTCTTTTTAGTTCATTCTTTTTTGCTATTAGAGTTTTATAAAAGTTTTCTAGTTCATTCTTTTTGCTATTAGTTCATTCTTTGAGCTAAATGATCCTGAAATTGAAAAGCACTACAAATGAACTCTGAAAAGGTTGAAAGTTGGCACGGTATCATCATTTCACCCATATAGCATGTGCTAAAAAGTTGAGAGGGTTATGCCAAAAACTGGATGCACTTCGTGTACAAAATAGACAATCTCTTTCGAAGTGTCAGGGTTTCGGACGAAACTCATCTGTTACAAAGGGATTTCATTTTTTGAACCTATTTGAACTCCAGACTTTTTATGTGTTCAAAATGCACCATTCAAAGCCACATCCTCAATTTTCAACCCTTTCTGACTTCATTTGGTATTTTTCATGTATTTACTGATTTTTTTGCGCCAAATGACCCTGAAATTGAAAAACACTACAAATGAACTCTGAAAAGGTTGAAATTTGGCATGGTATCATCATTTCACCCACATAGCATGTGCTAAAAAGTTGAGAGGGTTACGACAAAAGCTGGATGCACTTCGTGTACAAAATGGACAATCTCTTTCGAAGTATCAGGGTTTCGGACGAAAACTCATCTGTTACAAAAGACATTTCATTACTTGACATGTAACTGCAGTGATATTCTAGATCAAAGCCATTATCAGAATAGTTGTGGAGAGAAAGTCTTCACTTTTTCTTCGCGTGTGTCCTTTGCTTATTGCGCCGTAACCATGGATAATCTTCATCGTTTAACAGGGTGCTTGGGTCAGCCTTGACTTTGAAGGGAGGAATTTCATGAAACTTTTCATAATCTTCAGACATGTCTGTCTTGCCCTCCACTCCCATGATGTCTCTTTTCCCTGAAAGAACTATGTGGCGCTTTGGCTCATCGTATGATATATTCGCTTCCTTATCTTTTCTTTTTCTCGGTTTCGCACGAAAACTCATTTGTTACAAAGGGATTTCATTTTTTTGAACTTATTTGAACTCCAGACTTTTTGTGTGTTCAAAATGAACCATTCAAAGCCACATCATTAATTTTTAACCCTTTCTGACTTCATCTGTTATTTTTCATGCATTTACTATTTTTTTAGCTAAATGACCCTGAAATTGAAAAGCACTTCAAATGAACTCTGAAGAGGTTGAAAATTGGCATGGTATCATCATTTCACCCACATAGCATGTGCTAAAAAGTTGAGAGGGTTACGGCAAAAACTGGATGCACTTCGTGTACAAAATGGACAATCTCTTTTGAAGTATCTGTTACAAAGGGATTTCATTTTTTTTGAACTTATTTGAACTCCAGACTTTTGTGTGTTCAAAATGAACCATTCAAAGCCACATCATGAATTTTCAACCCTTTCTGACTTCATCTGTCTTCACTTTTTCTTTGCTTGTGTCCTTTGCTTATTGCGTCGTAACCATGGATATTCTTCATCGCTTAACAGGGTGCTTGGGTCAGCCTTGACTTTGAAGGGAGGAATTTCATGAAACTTTTCATAATCTTCAGACATTTCTGTCTTGCCCTCCAATCCCAAGATGTCTCTTTTTCCTGAAAGAACTATGTGACGATTTGGCTCATCGTATGATGTATTCGCTTCCTTATCTTTTCTTTTTCTCGGTTTGGTAGACATGTCCTTCACATAGAAAACCTGCGCCACATCATTGGCTAGGACGAATGGTTCGTCTGTGTACCCAAGATTGTTCAGATCCACTGTTGTCATTCCGTACTGTGGGTCTACCTGTACCCTGCCTCCTGACAGATTGACCCATTTGCACTGAAACAAAGGGACCTTAAAATCATGTCCATAGTCAAGTTGCCATATGTCCACTATGTAACCATAATATGTGTCATTTCCCCTCTTGGTTGCTGCATCAAAGCGGACACCACTGTTTTGGTTGGTGCTCTTTTGATCTTGGGCGATCGTGTAAAATGTATTCCCATTTATCTCGTACCCTTTGTAAGTTAATACAGTCGAAGATGGTCCCGTGGCCAACGAGTACAGCTCATCAGAAATAATGTTGTCACCCATGAGATGTGTTTGCAACCAACTGTCGAAAGTCCTAATGTGTTCACATGTAATCCAGTCGTCACACTGCTCCGGGTGTTTGGAGCGCAGAATATTCTTGTGTACATTGACATACGGGGTCACCAAGGTAGAATTCTGTAGAACTGTGTAGTGTGCTTGAGACCAAGAATGCCCATCCCTACATATTACTGAGTCCGCTCCTAGCATGCCTTTTCCAGTCAGTCTCCCCTCATACCGCGATTGAGGGAGACCAATCTTCTTAAGGTCAGGAATGAAGTCAACACAAAACCCAATGACCTCCTCTGTTTGATGGCCCGTGGAGATGCTTCCTTCTGGCCTAGCACGATTATGAACATATTTCTTTAAGACTCCCATGAACCTCTCAAAGGGAAACATATTGTGTAGAAATACAGGGCCCAGAATGGCAATCTCGTTGACTAAATGAATTAGGACGTGCGTCATGATATTGAAGAAGGATGGTGGGAACACCAGCTCGAAACTGACAAGACATTGTGCCAAATCACTCCTTAACCTTGGTAGGATTTCTGGATCGATGACCTTCTGAGAGATTGCATTGAGGAATGCACATAGCTTCACAATGGCTAATCGAACGTTTTCCAGCAGAAGCCCCCTCAATGCAACCGGAAGCAGTTGCGTCATAATCACATGGCAGTCATGAGACTTTAGGTTCTGGAACTTTTTCTCTGCGATATTTATTATTCCCTTTATATTCGACAAGAAGCCAGACGGGACCTTCATACTGAGCAGGCATTCAAAGAAGATTTCCTTCTCTTCTTTGGTAAGAGCGTAGCTGGCAGGCCCTTCATACTGCTTTGGATGCATGCCGTCTTTTTCGTGCACATGTTGCTGGTCCTCCCGTGCCTCCGGTGTGTCTTTTGTCTTCCCATACACGCCCAAGAAGCCTAGCAGGTTCATGCAAAGATTCTTCGTCACGTGCATCACGTCGATTGCAGAGCGGACCTCTTGGTCTTTCCAATAGGGTAGGTCCCAAAATATAGATTTCTTCTTCCACATGGGTGCGCGTCCCTCAGCGTCATTCGGAACAGATAGTCCGCCGGGACCCTTTCCAAAGATTACTTGTAAATCATTGACCATATCAAGTATGTGATCACCAGTACGGACGGCAGGCTTCTTCCGATGATCTGCCTCGCCTTTGAAATGCTTGCCTTTCTTTCGACATTGATGGTTGGTCGGAAGAAATCGACGATGTCCCAGGTACACATTCTTCCTGCATTTGTCCAAATATATACTTTCCCCCCCCCCCCCCCCCCCCCCCCCCCCCCCCCCCCCCCCCCCCCCCCCCCCCCCCCCCCCCCCCCCCCCCCCCCCCCCCCCCCCCCCCCCCCCCCCCCCCCCCCCCCCCCCCCCCCCCCCCCCCCCCCCCCCCCCCCCCCCCCCCCCCCCCCCCCCCCCCCCCCCCCCCCCCCCCCCCCCCCCCCCCCCCCCCCCCCCCCCCCCCCCCCCCCCCCCCCCCCCCCCCCCCCCCCCCCCCCCCCCCCCCCCCCCCCCCCCCCCCCCCCCCCCCCCCCCCCCCCCCCCCCCCCCCCCCCCCCCCCCCCCCCCCCCCCCCCCCCCCCCCCCCCCCCCCCCCCCCCCCCCCCCCCCCCCCCCCCCCCCCCCCCCCCCCCCCCCCCCCCCCCCCCCCCCCCCCCCCCCCCCCCCCCCCCCCCCCCCCCCCCCCCCCCCCCCCCCCCCCCCCCCCCCCCCCCCCCCCCCCCCCCCCCCCCCCCCCCCCCCCCCCCCCCCCCCCCCCCCCCCCCCCCCCCCCCCCCCCCCCCCCCCCCCCCCCCCCCCCCCCCCCCCCCCCCCCCCCCCCCCCCCCCCCCCCCCCCCCCCCCCCCCCCCCCCCCCCCCCCCCCCCCCCCCCCCCCCCCCCCCCCCCCCCCCCCCCCCCCCCCCCCCCCCCCCCCCCCCCCCCCCCCCCCCCCCCCCCCCCCCCCCCCCCCCCCCCCCCCCCCCCCCCCCCCCCCCCCCCCCCCCCCCCCCCCCCCCCCCCCCCCCCCCCCCCCCCCCCCCCCCCCCCCCCCCCCCCCCCCCCCCCCCCCCCCCCCCCCCCCCCCCCCCCCCCCCCCCCCCCCCCCCCCCCCCCCCCCCCCCCCCCCCCCCCCCCCCCCCCCCCCCCCCCCCCCCCCCCCCCCCCCCCCCCCCCCCCCCCCCCCCCCCCCCCCCCCCCCCCCCCCCCCCCCCCCCCCCCCCCCCCCCCCCCCCCCCCCCCCCCCCCCCCCCCCCCCCCCCCCCCCCCCCCCCCCCCCCCCCCCCCCCCCCCCCCCCCCCCCCCCCCCCCCCCCCCCCCCCCCCCCCCCCCCCCCCCCCCCCCCCCCCCCCCCCCCCCCCCCCCCCCCCCCCCCCCCCCCCCCCCCCCCCCCCCCCCCCCCCCCCCCCCCCCCCCCCCCCCCCCCCCCCCCCCCCCCCCCCCCCCCCCCCCCCCCCCCCCCCCCCCCCCCCCCCCCCCCCCCCCCCCCCCCCCCCCCCCCCCCCCCCCCCCCCCCCCCCCCCCCCCCCCCCCCCCCCCCCCCCCCCCCCCCCCCCCCCCCCCCCCCCCCCCCCCCCCCCCCCCCCCCCCCCCCCCCCCCCCCCCCCCCCCCCCCCCCCCCCCCCCCCCCCCCCCCCCCCCCCCCCCCCCCCCCCCCCCCCCCCCCCCCCCCCCCCCCCCCCCCCCCCCCCCCCCCCCCCCCCCCCCCCCCCCCCCCCCCCCCCCCCCCCCCCCCCCCCCCCCCCCCCCCCCCCCCCCCCCCCCCCCCCCCCCCCCCCCCCCCCCCCCCCCCCCCCCCCCCCCCCCCCCCCCCCCCCCCCCCCCCCCCCCCCCCCCCCCCCCCCCCCCCCCCCCCCCCCCCCCCCCCCCCCCCCCCCCCCCCCCCCCCCCCCCCCCCCCCCCCCCCCCCCCCCCCCCCCCCCCCCCCAAGGAGCTTGGAGAGGAGAAAGCTTAAGTGTGGCTCGGGCATTCTATCGAACACCTCATGTGCATAGGAGGTGAGCTAGAGCAACATACACCCTCTCCCACGGTCGGCCAAAAAAACAGAGCAGTGGCTCTATTCGCGGGCAGGGCCGGGGGTATATATAGTGATCTCTTTAGTCCCGGTTGGTGGCTAGAACCGGGACTAAGGGATTTTAGTCCCGGTTCTAGCCACCAACCGGGACTAAAGGTGCTGGGCCAGGAGCGAGGCCCATTGGTCCCGGTTCGTGTCTGGAACCGGGACCAAAGGGGTCAGACGAACCGGGACCAATGGCCCCCGAGGCCCGGCTGGTGCCCTGGCCTCACGAACCGGGACTGATACCCCCTTTGGTCCCGGTTCGTGAGTGAACCGGGATTAATGCCCTTACCCAGGCCTCAACCAAAGCCCTGTTTTCTACTAGTGAAGGGCTATGGTGCTTCACTCAGGTTTCCTCCTCACATTTTCAGGACCTCTGTTGCATACGGAGGGAGTGAAGATTTCCTCAAAATGTGGGTCAATGTGGCCCTAAACAGAACCAACGCCCTAAAATCAAGGTTTTTGAGTCGATGAGTTGACGAGTCACTCGGGGGGGGACTGTAGACTAGTCGTGACTAGTCTAGACTCATGGTCGATGAGTCGACATGAGTTAGGCAGTAGGTACAATAAAATTACCATACAGAAGCACTATCGTGTATCATCTCTTTTCCTTTTGCTCTGATCTGCTCTACACCTCAGTGCTTCTGCTTGGTAGCTTAGGGGAGGAGGAGAGGAGCAGACCAGCAGCAGCAACAACCAAGGGAGGAGGGGAGGAGGGGACTAGCAGCAGCAGCAACCAGGGGAGGAGCAGATCCGCAGCAGCAACAAGGGGAGGAGGGGAGGAGCAGCAAGCCAGCAACCATGGGCGGCTGCGGCTGCCAAGGAGCGGGTTGGGCAGGGGGGGGGACTGCTTCGGTCTAGGTTTCCAGGGGGTGGGCAAGCAAATACAGTAAAAGAAACATATGACAGGTGGGCCCGAAAAAAATTGAGTCATTCGACCCAGAAAACACGCTAGTCGTTTGAGTTGAGTCGCCAGGCTGAGTCGACTCTGCCAGTGTGACTCATCGACTAGTCGAGCGACTCGAAATCAGAGCCTAAAATATATTAAAAAACACATAAGAAAAGAGTAATCAATCAAGAGTCAGCATCATGTTAATGCAAATGGTACTACACTGCACAAAATATGTCATTACGTTGTATATGTATTTTAGCCTAGCCTCCTCGTCCACCTGAAAGAGGGGAAAACACAATGTGATTAACAATGAAGTAACAAAATATTAAAATGCTAGCCAGAAAATAAATCATCATACATTGTCATCAGAGTCTCCACTCAGATGGCGAATATGGTGCATTCACGTGACCACCAAGATATGCATAGGAATTATTGGGATGCTTCAAACCAGGACTTCCATTATTAGTGACCTTTATTCAGGAAAAAAAAGGAAGAGGGTTTGTCGATTAAATGACATGTAACCAAAAGGCACAAACACACAATAATATCTTTGCACCTCAGGGTAAACAAATGTGTACATACAGTTATTGGATATGACTGCATGAACCAGTTTGAGATATAACAAACACAAAGCTCCAGGTTAATGGATGAGAATATGAGATGAAGGGAAACATGACACAATAGGCTAACACAAAGGTAAATGATCATATACTACAGCTAGAGCATTTACAATGATATCTAACAGATTAGTAGTTCAATTAGTGGAGTCGCATACTGTATTTCAATGATATTTAATATAATATAAGGGTGTAGAATACCATTGTCATTAGGTTTGACCATGCAGAAACGGGTAACAGCCATCTCTTCATATTCTCCTTCCATAAGTTTGATTTCAACGAAGAATATATTGTCGGTGACACAGTCAGAATCATCATCTCCTTTAGTCTTCATGGTGAAGTTCAAATGATAGTACCTACTCGTCTTGAGGGTGATGCTATGGGGCTCAGAAATACATTGGTAGTGCAGAACATCGTTGAGTTCGTATGCAAGATCCTAAAAATAAGAAGCATGAAAGGGACCAGAATTGTTACAGGAGTAAGATAATATATAAGACAGTTCAACACTGGTAGCAGTATATACAGCACGAGAGCAGGAAGGAGGGGGGAGAGATAGAGAGCAAACCCCCATCAGTTTGTGATCCTCATTATACTTGTCTACTAAAGCTTGAGCCAGTAGGCGCATTCGAGCACGGCTTCTCTCAATTATTTGCGATTTTGAACATTTCATCCTCGTGCCATCAAGCCAGTAGAGAGATCTTCTTATAGCCATCTCCACTGGAGAAACTCCCTCTTGCTTCTTGAACCTAATTTAGATCAATACATTCTATATGATGAGTAGATTTTACTTTGTTAAAAGCGGGGAATATACAAAGTGATACCAAGTATTTTGTGTCGGCAAAGCATAGGGTTTAGGGTGACAATTTTCCACAGAAGCCTATTGAATAGTGATCAAACAGCTCGTGGCAACTGCTTACATGCCTATAAGTTTCAAATGCATAATTTTGTTTCCTTTTAAGAAATGGCATCCATGTTCCATTTTCAGATCCTCAACTCAGTGTGATGTCACTGCACTGCTTGTAAAGGACTAACGGCTGACAGAACTTACTGCTGCGGTTCAGGTAAAAATCTACTTTGGCCTTCAGCTATGCTTAAAATATAGGCTCCGATTCAACAACTTCCACAAAGAATTCACAAAAATAATGTTTCCTTAACTTAACTAGTAGCAGAACAGGAATCTAGTAAGATCATAGGCCGGTACTCTTTCCATCAACTTGTCAGTTTTTCTTTATCGTCTAAGTTACTTATGCTGTATAATCTGTGACTATCTTTTGTGGAATGTTTGCATATATACACAACCAATTGAAAGGGGGCACACAAGACGAGATAAGTGAATTGTTTAAGAATAGTAAAAGAACAAAATTGAGAAGCATTACATTGTATGCTTGCGGTCATCAAGATGACAATCGATGGCAATGTTGGCTTCCTGTAAGCTCTGGAATGGCCCACCCAGGTGAGGATATATGTGAAAATCTCCGTCACGGTCAACCCTGATGTAAAACGTCAAGCCCCAATCAGAAGGCCTACGGGACAAGAGGGTTGAGGAAAGGCATCGCCTTGATCTCACATTGGTGTCATGAGCTGCTACTGCAGGTGCCGAGCACGGGGAGGTGGTGGTGGCAGTGGCCGATCCTTTCACTGCTATAGAGGAGAGGAACTCTTTCAATGCCGATAACGAAGATCCAGGGTTAATGACACGCACACGCCGCCCCTCCTCACACCTGAAGTAGAAAACGCTCGGCCGATGAGAGTAGAAAATTAATATCTGGAAGTACAGAAAAGTTATGTCTACTATCAGGCAACTTGCAAATTGCAGTGCATATCTAATACTCCGCACAACTCGATAAACAGAACAACTCGACTTTTGACTAGATCAGAAACAGAAATCGATTGTAAATCGAGATTGAGAGGTCACACCGTGGAGATAGACGCCGCCGCTGATCGCTATCGCAGGGTGGGGCGCCGCTATGCACGTAGTTCCCGTCCGTATCAACGGAAGCGATCGGCGCCGCATCGGCGAGGGGGCGTTCAGCGTCGTCCCATGTACGGCGACGGCGGCCTGTGAGAGGGAGAGCCATGGGGTTGCCAGCGACTCGGGGAGAGGATCACGGAAAATATAAGAGCATCTACAGCCGGACAGCGAATCCGACCCCTCGAACGCGTGACCGGTCACCTCAGATTACAAACCTCAAATTCATACTATTACATGCAAGGTAAACCGATTTTTAAGTGTATCTCGTCCGGCTCTGCTGTGCTCATGTCCAGCGGCCGGCTGTGCTTGCCAGAGTATTGGTCCAGTCGCCAGCGAGATAGAGTAGGGCATGAGACACGAGCCGGTTCACGGGATTCAAGGCAACGCCGTCTCCCATGGCCTACTCTTACTCGTAGGAGATCGGAACGCTGACGATGCCGGTGGACGTCAGATCGATGATGGATCCGTTCTGAGAGCCAGCTACATCCATCACGAAGCGGTTGCGGCGCCCCGACTGGTGCATCATACGGGCCGCCGAAGACTCCGCCTCGCCAACATCCACCGCCGCGAGGGTTGCCGCTACCTCGCACGGCAGACATGCCGTGCCATGTTTGCGTCTGACGACGATCATGCTGCGTCCTCCGCCTCGGCGCGCCAACAGAGGGGTGTAGGAGATATGCCCTAGAGGCAATAATAAATGTTATTATTTATCTCCTTGCTTATAATTATGTTTATGTTCCATGCTATAACTGCTGTGGTTCCCGAGCCCGTATATCCATAAAGGCTCTGGGGAAAACCCATGTGCACGTGTGGAATAATAAACAGTAAAATGTATTCCTAGTCGTGCCTCTAAGACTGGCTCAAGTGTTGCATGATGATTATGTTTTCCCAATCATGGGCATGTCTATGCCAGCAATTTTGAGGGCACAATGTTAGCAGAACATTTGTGTTGAATCGACCCGAATTGATGTTATGCTATGAGATACATTCGTCGCAAGTTTATGGTTAATAACACAGAGATGGTTAATGTTTGCATGATTCCTTAGACCATGAGAGTATCGAGTTTCTTCATACTTGCTTCATGAACTTTGGGGTTTGTTAAACGTCATCCGTAAATGGGTGGCTATTACGGCGGCTTACGGGTTCATGGAAAAATGTGTCAAGTAACTTGATAGCTCAAGATTGGGATTTGCTCCTCTGACGATGGAGAGATATCTCTGGGCCCTCTCGGTGTTACGGTATCCATCATCATCTGGCCAGACATAATGTGATTTTATCACAGGGATGCCAGAACACGGTAACGAGAAAAGAGAACAATACCGGTAACGAGGTAACTAGCATAGTGGACAAGTTGTTGATCCACGGGAATGCCAACATGTCTCACCTCGGGTATTTGTAACATATCGCGAAGCAACAGGAATAGCACACGGCAACTGGAGGTTCACTCGAATATTCATTCGTGTGGGTATAGGGGTCAATATGGGTGTCCACGGCTTCGATGCTGATCATTGATCGAAAAGTGTTTCGGTCATGTCTATACTTCACCTAACCTATAGGGTCACACACTTAAGGGTCATCTATCTGCTGAATACTAGACTAGGAGTCTGAGAGAAAGTCACTGGAAAAGTTTCAGAGACAACGGAATAGTTTCGGAGAGAACACCGAAAAAGTTTTGGTAAAACCGAAAAGTTATTTCGGATAAAACCATTGATCCAAAAAGGTTTCGGCAAGCACCGGGAATGTTTTGGAGGTTGCCAGATTGGTCTGGTAATTTCTGGAGAAAAACCGAAAAAAAGTTTTCGGAGCTGCCGGGATTGTTTACAGAGTAAACGAAGATGGTTTTAAATTAAACCACCATACTGGAAATGTTCCGGAGCATGTCCAGATAATTTTAGAGGGTGCCGGAAATGTTTTGGGACCTTCCGGAATTTTTCAGAAGTAACAGTCGCGGAAAACATCTTGTCCCAGCGTGAGGGGACAAGATCCCACGTTACGTGGGGGCTGTTTTCCCCCCCCCCCCCCCCCCCCCCCCCCCCCCCCCCCCCCCCCCCCCCCCCCCCCCCCCCCCCCCCCCCCCCCCCCCCCCCCCCCCCCCCCCCCCCCCCCCCCCCCCCCCCCCCCCCCCCCCCCCCCCCCCCCCCTCCATGTTTGGTGGGAACATGTTTTCCTTGTTTGGTGGGTGCATGTTTTGTGGGCTGAAATTTCAGCCCCCCCTCACCCCTTCCACCACTATATAAGGAGGTGAAGAGGAGCTCTCCATCCCCACTCCAACTCTCTCACACAAGCCATGCATGATCTGGCATTCTCTCTCCCTCCCACGAAATAGTTTCGTAGTGCCGAAAGGCTGTCTGGGTTCCGATGGGAACTAGTTCTGGACGACGAAGCCCTGCCGGATAGATGACACCGTATGTGTGCAACCCCGTAGAGAGGTCGTAGTTTTGTCCTTTTTGCCCGAGGGGCTGTTCGAGTGTCCTCCCGAAGGGCTGTCCGAGTAACCGTCCGAGTTTCGAGGGTCCTCCCGGAGGGCTGTCCGTGACACTGTCCGAGGGACTGTCCGACCGCCTCCCGGAGGGCTGTCCGAGGGGCAGATGAGGGAGTACATCCTCGCGGTTGGGAGGTTGTAAAATCCTAGCTGCGGGGATCTGCACCGACGATCGTCATCGACTCTACTTCCGCTGCGCTACGAGTCGGTAACGAAAAGATCAAACCTTGTATGCAGTCTCCATAGTGGTCCTGGGCTGGTGCGTAGGTCGGAATTTTTTTGTTTTCTGCTGTGTTACCCTACAAGGGCTTGCGTTTTCGCCACCGCGTTCGGACTCCAGACGGACCGCATCGCCTCCGGTGAGGCAACGATGGTACACCTAGTGGCGGATCCATGCGCCATTTAGGAGGACGCAATGGATTCCCGACGGAAGGAGTCCGAGCGCTGCCGTCGGGCGGCCTCCTCCCAGGAGCGGCAGAGTGCAAGCCGGACGGTCATCTCCTCCTCGGGGTCGTGTGGGATGAGCTCGGGGTCGACAGGTCTGGAGGTGTATGACTTGGATCCACTGCCCGCCATGTTGGAGAAGGCCGGAGATCGCCGGACGTGAGATTGGGGCGGAGTGGAGTGAAGTAGTTAGGGTTTGGTCCGACGAGCTCCGATAGGGACGAATATATGTGGGGTCGGGTGGGTCAGTGTGGGCCGGGTCCGACGTGGCGGATGGGCCCGGGCGCCCCATATCCACCCTACATTTGGGCTGGATATGAAGGGTGTCGGTCAGCCCGGGTGTTTGAGACTCGTTTGAAGTGCCTGTCTGGATCGCTTTTTTGTGATCGGTCACTAACTGGGTCATCCGTCCGGACGTATAAGGAGGGTTTAAGACGCTCGGGTGTAAATGCTCTAACTCAAATGAGGGTTTCGAGTGGCCGAGTGGCGGTTAAGGGTCCGTGTCCGGGGTTATCCATGGCTTCAGGCGGTCTTGCTTTGTTAAAATCTAGACTAGATGACTCGTCAGAGGCAAATGTCAAATGCAACCGAAAAATTAGATGAATCATATTTAAAAAAATGAAACTCAGAAACCTCCTTTGAAACAATTAGTGAATATTCCTAATGGATGATTGTATGAATGTTTTAAAATAATTAATATATGGGAGGGGTTCTTCAAAAAAAAAGCTTTCGCCCCGCTTTATAAATAAAGCCAACATTCATACAATATGTTCAAGTGCATCGAAGAAACATAGACGGCTGGGGTATAAGCACAGTCACGCCCAGAAAAAGCATAAAAGAACTTTTAAAAATGGCCACCAAGTGGCTGCAAACTGAACGATCCTGCTGCGAGGATAGGCGACAAGCGGTAGCAAGAAGCGCAACCAGCATAAGTCCTAGACGATCGTAGCCCCGCTGCCTAAATAACGGGTGCAAGTGCTGCAAGAAAGTAAGGAATTTGAAGAACGAGTCAGAAGCACGCCTAGGGAAGACCCTCTCAATAACCATTTTATTACGCGTCGTTCATAGTGTCCAAGCCAATGCCGTAAACACAAGCCAGAATAGGCATCGCGGCCGCCTTGTCTGGTTGGATCTGGTTTCAAGGAATCCCGCTAGGTCCAAGGACTCCCAGTCAGGCCCTAGGGCCTCACGGACAAAACTCCAAAGGGGTCACGCCGCGGTGCACAAGAAAAGGATGTGGGACCTTGTCTCTGGGACCTCACAGAGAGGACACATGCCATTACCAGGACCGTGTCTCTTAAGCACGTCCGTGCCAGAGGGAAGTCGATCCCGCAACAATTGCCACACAAAAATCTTGATCTTCAGGGGCAGCGGGGCTTTCCAAAGAGGAGTTGTCCAAGGAATGGTCGGCCAACGACACAACACATGGTATGTCGAGCCTGTCGAGAAGACACCCGAAGGTGAGAGACTCCAAGATACGTTGTCCGGATCATCCGCGAGCACCGGCGGGAGGGCATCCCGCAAATTAACCCACTCTACAGTCTCTGCCTAATAAAATGTCTGTCGGAACAAGATGTTCCAATGTCCATTCTGGGCAGCCATTGAGACAACACCATCGGGTCAGCGCAAATAGCATACAAGCTTGGAAATCACAAACATAGCAGGCCCCCAACCCATGGATCAAACCAGAATAGAGTGCCTTCTCCATTGCCTATATAGAAGGACACTCCTAGGCAGATTTCCTGCTTCATCTGCCGGATGGACTTCCAGAACTAGGATCCCTCCATGCGCGAGCAAGCAAGGAGGGGGCTTGCCCCGTAAATACTTAGCACGAAGAAGCTACAACCACAACCCCCCTCCCATCGGATGATCTGCCATACCCAACGTAACATGAGTGTCGTGTTCATGTGACGGGGAGCAAGGATGCCTAACCCACCGAGGTCCTTTGGCATACAGATGTCCGTCCACTTGACCAGATGGTATTTTTTCCGGCCGCCGCCTGCCAGAAGAACCGGGCACGATCTCTATCAAACGAGCTATGGACCCATATGATAGTGTTTTTATTCCTCAAAGCGTGCAAAACATTTTTATAAGCATGTGACTGACTCTAAAGGTTATTGGTCCACCCACATGATAGTGTTTTTTGAAAGAACTCAAAACATTTCTAAAGGTGTGTAGTAGTTAGTGAATTTCATTGTTTTCATGTAGCCCAGAAGTTAAGTGAACTATCGGAAGGATTGAAAGTGATGATAATATTTAGACAGTAGATTTCACATATGTTTTAAAATGCCACATATTTGTACATAAGCATCACAATAAATACAAGATGAACGACATACTAGTCTAATAGAAATTGCAACAAAAAATAGCCCATGAAATGAAATTAACATATCAATCAACATAAACATCTAAGTGGTAGCAGTTCACCATCCGTAGTTTTCTTTTTTCGCTGCTTATAGCCGCTCGACGATTCCTCGTGTGTCTTGTACCGGGTTCAGAGCTCTACCCTTAGGGTTGGTCAAAAAAGCGCCATGTTGTTCAGATCACGATGGTGATGTGATCCGCCCTTCATGGTCAGGATCCTCTGATACATCTCGCAGCTATGTACGAACCCTTTGCTGCATATCTCAAATGCAACTGAGAAGTGAATGTTTTCCACTCCTGGTAGTAGTAGAGTGGTTTGGGGAATGGTGTCTTCAAGTCCTTGTACGAGCAGTCTTTTTTTTAAACTTTAAGATTTTATTGAGAAGCATTAAATACATTTGACAAGCATCAGTCTAAGTGGTGAAACACTCGAGACTGTGAGGACAGTACACACAGGACATTGGCACGATGTAGTGATTCGAAGTCCTTGTACGAGCAGTCTATGATGGCTATTGCGATCTCCTCCTTGGAGTCCCTTTTGACGTCACCTTTGATTTTGACCGAGCGGGCCGAAAGACTTACTGGGCTCGAACACTATTTATCGCACTCGGCGTCGGATAGTTGTTGGGCCGTGGGCTGGGTTTACGACGAGTGGGACCGAAGCAAACGAGAGACTGATGTGCGCCCGATATGAGCATACAGTGACGGGTAGGACCCGAGTCAACAAGTGGTCCATCTGTCAGGTTTATCTGCCAGTCGACGTCTTCTTCATGCTGCGCAGAACTCCAACGATAACTTCCGTGGCTACGGGCCACCATTTTTGACGCTCGACTTATCCAGGTGCTCGAGAGAAGGATGCGGAGACCATGGTGCACTGCTACAAAGGTGGGGAAGGTTGACAACGACGAGAGGCTCGACGACGCGCTCGACTCCAACGAGTTTTGATGGGTAGGGCTCCAGAGACTCGCTAAGCTTCGAAAGAGGATTGTCAGGGTTCCATCGTGATCCTAACTGAGCTTCGCCGAGAGGAGGGGCTCGGGCTTGAGTTGCATTGCTCGCTCTTGTCAGAAAATAGGCAGAGGTTCATAGACAAATTTGAGCTAACGATAGGGATAGAGTGCGATTTTACCTCGCAGGGAGCTCTCTGATGATCAGAGTGAGAGCCCCACAAGATAGAGGCAGTCAGAGATGGCTTAATTAGAGGGAGAGACTCACGAGATAGAGGCAGCCAGGGATGGCTTATAGAGCAACGACGGAGGCACGTGCATTAAATGCGGACGAGGAGTGAGGGCATTTCCTAAAAGCTAGGTGCTTTTGAGAAGTTGTTTGCAGGTGCATGAACCCATGAAGAAAATGTAGAACAAATAATGGACACCTCCATTCCATTATTTATTTCACATTTCTACGCCGGAGAAAGACATCCCTTAAATGTTTTCACCACGATACACTAAACACACTCAGCCCTCGCGTCGGTCCTCGTGGGCGACCAAACCCTAGCCCTTCGATCCTCCTCCCCTCCCCTTTCTCCCTCCCTGTCGCCACCTGAGGAACTCGCCGGTGTTGGGGAACGTAGTAATTTCAAAAAAAATCCTACGAACACGCAAGATCTATCTAGGTGATGCATAGCAACGAGCGGGAGAGTGTGTCCACGTACCCTCGTAGACCGAAAGCGGAAGCATTTAGTAACGCGGTTGATGTAGTCGAACGTCTTCGCGATCCAACCGATCAAGTACCGAACGCACGGCACCTCCGCGATCTGCACACGTTCAGCTCGGTAACGTCCCTCGAACTCTAGATCCAGCTGAGGCCGAGGGAGAGTTTCGTCAGCACGACGGCGTGGTGACGATGATGATGAAGTTACCGGTGCAGGGCTTCGCCTAAGCACTACGACAATATGACCGAGGTGGAAATCTGTGGAAGGGGGCACCGCACACGGCTAAAACAATCAACTTGTGTGTCTTTGGGGTGCCCCCTGGCCACGTATATAAAGGATGGAGGGAGGAGGAGGCCGGCCCCCCCCCCCCCCCCCCCCCCCCCCCCCCCCCCCCCCCCCCCCCCCCCCCCCCCCCCCCCCCCCCCCCCCCCCCCCCCCCCCCCCCCCCCCCCCCCCCCCCCCCCCCCCCCCCCCCCCCCCCCCCCCCCCCCCCCCCCCCCCCCCCCCCCCCCCCCCCCCCCCCCCCCCCCCCCCCCCCCCCCCCCCCCCCCCCCCCCCCCCCCCCCCCCCCCCCCCCCCCCCCCCCCCCCCCCCCCCCCCCCCCCCCCCCCCCCCCCCCCCCCCCCCCCCCCCCCCCCCCCCCCCCCCCCCCCCCCCCCCCCCCCCCCCCCCCCCCCCCCCCCCCCCCCCCCCCCCCCCCCCCCCCCCCCCCCCCCCCCCCCCCCCCCCCCCCCCCCCCCCCCCCCCCCCCCCCCCCCCCCCCCCCCCCCCCCCCCCCCCCCCCCCCCCCCCCCCCCCCCCCCCCCCCCCCCCCCCCCCCCCCCCCCCCCCCCCCCCCCCCCCCCCCCCCCCCCCCCCCCCCCCCCCCCCCCCCCCCCCCCCCCCCCCCCCCCCCCCCCCCCCCCCCCCCCCCCCCCCCCCCCCCCCCCCCCCCCCCCCCCCCCCCCCCCCCCCCCCCCCCCCCCCCCCCCCCCCCCCCCCCCCCCCCCCCCCCCCCCCCCCCCCCCCCCCCCCCCCCCCCCCCCCCCCCCCCCCCCCCCCCCCCCCCCCCCCCCCCCCCCCCCCCCCCCCCCCCCCCCCCCCCCCCCCCCCCCCCCCCCCCCCCCCCCCCCCCCCCCCCCCCCCCCCCCCCCCCCCCCCCCCCCCCCCCCCCCCCCCCCCCCCCCCCCCCCCCCCCCCCCCCCCCCCCCCCCCCCCCCCCCCCCCCCCCCCCCCCCCCCCCCCCCCCCCCCCCCCCCCCCCCCCCCCCCCCCCCCCCCCCCCCCCCCCCCCCCCCCCCCCCCCCCCCCCCCCCCCCCCCCCCCCCCCCCCCCCCCCCCCCCCCCCCCCCCCCCCCCCCCCCCCCCCCCCCCCCCCCCCCCCCCCCCCCCCCCCCCCCCCCCCCCCCCCCCCCCCCCCCCCCCCCCCCCCCCCCCCCCCCCCCCCCCCCCCCCCCCCCCCCCCCCCCCCCCCCCCCCCCCCCCCCCCCCCCCCCCCCCCCCCCCCCCCCCCCCCCCCCCCCCCCCCCCCCCCCCCCCCCCCCCCCCCCCCCCCCCCCCCCCCCCCCCCCCCCCCCCCCCCCCCCCCCCCCCCCCCCCCCCCCCCCCCCCCCCCCCCCCCCCCCCCCCCCCCCCCCCCCCCCCCCCCCCCCCCCCCCCCCCCCCCCCCCCCCCCCCCCCCCCCCCCCCCCCCCCCCCCCCCCCCCCCCCCCCCCCCCCCCCCCCCCCCCCCCCCCCCCCCCCCCCCCCCCCCCCCCCCCCCCCCCCCCCCCCCCCCCCCCCCCCCCCCCCCCCCCCCCCCCCCCCCCCCCCCCCCCCCCCCCCCCCCCCCCCCCCCCCCCCCCCCCCCCCCCCCCCCCCCCCCCCTCCGGGATGGGTGGCCCCACCCGGTGGACCCCCGGGACCCATCCGGTGGTCCCGGTACAATACCGGTGACCCCTGAAACTCTCTCGATGGCCGAAACTGCACTTCCTATATATAATTCTTCACCTCCGGACCATTCTAGAACTCCTCGTGACATCCGGGATCTCATCCGGGACTCCGAACAACTTTCGGGTTACTGCATATTCATATCTCTACAACCCTAGCGTCACCGAACCTTAAGTGTGTAGACCCTACGGGTTCGGGAGACATGTAGACATGACCGAGATGGCTCTCCGGTCAATAACCAACAGCGGGATCTGGATACCCATGTTGGCTCCCACATGCTCCTCGATGATCTCATCGGATGAACCACGATGTCGAGGATTCAAGCAACCCCGTATACAATTCCCTTTGTCGATCGGTACGTTACTTGCCCGAGATTCGATCGTCGGTATCCCAATACCTCGTTCAATCTCGTTACCGGCAAGTCACTTTACTCGTACCATAATGCATGATCCCGTGACCAGAAACTTGGTCACTTTGAGCTCATTATGATGATGCATTACCGAGTGGGCCCAGAGATACCTCTCCGTCATACGGAGTGACAAATCCCAGTCTTGATCCGTGTCAACCCAACGGACACTTTCGGAGATACCCGTAGTATACCTTTATAGTCACCCAGTTACGTTGTGACGTTTGGTACACCCAAAGCACTCCTACGGCATCCGGGAGTTACACGATCTCATGGTCTAAGGAAAATATACTTGACATTGGAAAAACTCTAGCAAACGAACTATACGATCTTGTGCTATGTTTAGGATTGGGTCTTGTCCATCACATCATTCTCCTAATGATGTGATCTCGTTATCAATGACATCCAATGTCCATAGTCAGGAAACCATGACTATCTGTTGATCAACGAGCTAGTCAACTAGAGGCTTACTAGGGACATGTTGGTGTCTATGCATTCACACATGTATTACGATTTCCGGATAACACAATTATAGCATGAATAAAAGACAATTATCATGAACAAGGAAATATAATAATAATGCTTTTATTATTGCCTCTAGGGCATATTTCCAACAACACTCGGTTCAGTTAAAGTTGGAGAAACTGACACCCGCCAGCCACGTGTGTGCAAAGCACGTCGGTAGAACCAGTCTCGCGTAAGCGTACGCGTAATGTCAGTCCGGGCCGCTTCATCCAACAATACAACCGAACCAAA
Source organism: Thinopyrum obtusiflorum (assembly GCA_036873465.1). Taxonomy (NCBI): domain Eukaryota; kingdom Viridiplantae; phylum Streptophyta; class Magnoliopsida; order Poales; family Poaceae; genus Thinopyrum; species Thinopyrum obtusiflorum. The sequence goes on from JAAAWM010010115.1 coordinate 31,436, forward strand.
GTATGACATGTTGGTAAGTAGTATGACTTATATCGCCCACAACTCACTTGTGTTCTACTCGTGCATATGACATCTACGCATAAAACCAGGCTCGGATGCCACTGTTGAGGAACGTAGTAATTTCAAAAAATTTCCTACGCACACTGAGGGAGTCGTACTCGACGTGATCCAAATCACCGGAGATCCTAGCGCCGAACGGACGGCACCTCCGCGTTCAACACACGTACGGTCAGCATGACGTCTCCTCCTTCTTGATCCAGCAAGGGGGAAGGAGAGGTTGATGAAGATCCAGCAGCACGACGGCGTGGTGGTGGATGCAGGAGTCACCGCAGCAGGGCTTCGCCGTTCTACTGCGAGAGGGAGAGGTGTAGCAGGGGAGAGGGAGGCGCCAAGAGTCAAGGGTGCGGCTGCCCCTCCCTCCCCCCTTTATATAGGCTCCCCAAGGGGGTGCGCCGGCCCTAGGAGATGGGATTTCCTAGGGGGCGGCAGCCAAGGGTGGAGTGGCCCCCAAGGCAACTGGGGTGCCCCCCCCACCCTAGGGTTTCAACCCTAGGCGCACGGGGTGGGCCAAGGGGGTGCACCAGCCCACTATGGGCTGGTTCCCCTCCCCACTTCAGCCCATGGGGCCCTCCCCCCCCCCCCCCCCCCCCCCCCCCCCCCCCCCCCCCCCCCCCCCCCCCCCCCCCCCCCCCCCCCCCCCCCCCCCCCCCCCCCCCCCCCCCCCCCCCCCCCCCCCCCCCCCCCCCCCCCCCCCCCCCCCCCCCCCCCCCCCCCCCCCCCCCCCCCCCCCCCCCCCCCCCCCCCCCCCCCCCCCCCCCCCCCCCCCCCCCCCCCCCCCCCCCCCCCCCCCCCCCCCCCCCCCCCCCCCCCCCCCCCCCCCCCCCCCCCCCCCCCCCCCCCCCCCCCCCCCCCCCCCCCCCCCCCCCCCCCCCCCCCCCCCCCCCCCCCCCCCCCCCCCCCCCCCCCCCCCCCCCCCCCCCCCCCCCCCCCCCCCCCCCCCCCCCCCCCCCCCCCCCCCCCCCCCCCCCCCCCCCCCCCCCCCCCCCCCCCCCCCCCCCCCCCCCCCCCCCCCCCCCCCCCCCCCCCCCCCCCCCCCCCCCCCCCCCCCCCCCCCCCCCCCCCCCCCCCCCCCCCCCCCCCCCCCCCCCCCCCCCCCCCCCCCCCCCCCCCCCCCCCCCCCCCCCCCCCCCCCCCCCCCCCCCCCCCCCCCCCCCCCCCCCCCCCCCCCCCCCCCCCCCCCCCCCCCCCCCCCCCCCCCCCCCCCCCCCCCCCCCCCCCCCCCCCCCCCCCCCCCCCCCCCCCCCCCCCCCCCCCCCCCCCCCCCCCCCCCCCCCCCCCCCCCCCCCCCCCCCCCCCCCCCCCCCCCCCCCCCCCCCCCCCCCCCCCCCCCCCCCCCCCCCCCCCCCCCCCCCCCCCCCCCCCCCCCCCCCCCCCCCCCCCCCCCCCCCCCCCCCCCCCCCCCCCCCCCCCCCCCCCCCCCCCCCCCCCCCCCCCCCCCCCCCCCCCCCCCCCCCCCCCCCCCCCCCCCCCCCCCCCCCCCCCCCCCCCCCCCCCCCCCCCCCCCCCCCCCCCCCCCCCCCCCCCCCCCCCCCCCCCCCCCCCCCCCCCCCCCCCCCCCCCATCGTGTAGTTCGTTTGCTAGAGCTTTTCTAATGTCAAGTATCATTTCCTTAGGCCATGAGATTGTGCAACTCCCGGATACCGTAGGAATGCCTTGGGTGCACCAAACGTCACAACGTAACTGGGTGGCTATAAAGGTGCACTACAGGTATCTCCGAAAGTGTATGTTGGGTTGGCACGAATCGAGACTGGGATTTGTCACTCCGTATGACGGAGAGGTATCTCTGGGCCCACTCGGTAATGCATCATCATAATGAGCTCAATGTGACTAAGGAGTTAGCCACGGGATCATGCGTTACGGAACGAGTAAAGTGACTTGCCGGTAACGAGATTGAACAAGGTATTGGGATACCGACGATCGAATCTCGGGCAAGTAACGTACCGATTGACAAAGGGAATTGTATACGGGATCGATTGAATCCTCGACATCGTGGTTCATCCGATGAGATCATCGTGGAACATGTGGGAGCCAACATGGGTATCCAGATCCCGGTGTTGGTTATTGACCGGAGAGTCGTCTCGGTCATGTCTGCATGTCTCCCGAACCCGTAGGGTCTACACACTTAAGGTTCGGTGACGCTAGGGTTGTAGAGATATTAGTATGCAGAAATCCGAAAGTTGTTCGGAGTCGCGGATGAGATCCCAGACGTCACGAGGAGTTCCAGAATGGTCCGGAGGTAAAGATTTATATATGGGAAGTCTTGTTTTGGTCGCCGGAAAAGTTTCGCGCATTATCGGTATTGTACCGGGAGTGCCGAAAGGGGTCCGGGGGTCTTATCCTTAGTAACTAGTGGACTAAGGAATTTTCTCGATTATGGAGGTGGAAAAAGAGTTCGTTGTAAAGGGTTATGTCGATGCGAACTTTGACACTAATCCGGATGACTCTGAGTAGTAAACTGGATTCATATAGTAGAGCAGTTATTTGGAATAGCTCCAAGTAGTGCGTGGTAGCTGCATCTACAAGATGACACAGAGATTTGTAAAGCACACACGGATCTGAATGTTGCAGACCCGTTGACTAAAACCTCTCTCATAAGCATGACATGATCAAACCCTAGAACTCATTGAGTGTTAATCACATGGTGATGTGAACT
>JAAAWM010010116.1:0-34149 GCA_036873465.1 Thinopyrum obtusiflorum
CAAAAGCATTGGGTTGATTCTAAATTTGTGTAAGAGTCCATACGGATCTTATAATGTCCACCAAATGGACGATTACGAGGCTAACATGTGCAGTGATGCTACATAATCAAACAACTATGAAAGTAAGTATGGTCATACAGGGCAAGAGGTACTCACAAGAGCAATGCAGTGTGCAGTATAATTACAAGATTCTGTGGTCCCTTGAGAACGAATGTTCTTCTGCTAATAGTTTTAGCTAAACAGCAGTAAATAATAGGGAGTATGAGCAAATTAAACAGCAGTTGAGGATAAAGGCTTTAGAAGGATTGACATACATTAACAGTTAACACCAGCTTTATAATGCCCTTCTCCATGTCAAGGGAAGGATAACTCAAGAATTTCTGCACAGAATCTTCTTCATAAGCATTGCATGTACTCTACATTTTGTAGAGACTAATTATAGATATGATAATACTGGAAGGGATAGAGGATAATGAAGATAAGATGCAGATTGATGCTACATAATCAACTACCAATCCCTGGAAGTACAAGCGTTACAGGACAAAATGTACTGACAAGAGCAATGGGCTACACTTCTACACTAGCATTGTTTGTGTATTCTATTTGTTGGTAAGATTAAATATAGATCTGATCTTTCTTAGTAAATGGTGGGTGAGGGAGATAAGATGCAGAATGCTACAAAATGAACCAATCCCTCTTCCCATAGGGGGGGGGGGGGGGGGGGGGGGGGGGGGGGGGGGGGGGGGGGGGGGGGGGGGGGGGGGGGGGGGGGGGGGGGGGGGGGGGGGGGGGGGGGGGGGGGGGGGGGGGGGGGGGGGGGGGGGGGGGGGGGGGGGGGGGGGGGGGGGGGGGGGGGGGGGGGGGGGGGGGGGGGGGGGGGGGGGGGGGGGGGGGGGGGGGGGGGGGGGGGGGGGGGGGGGGGGGGGGGGGGGGGGGGGGGGGGGGGGGGGGGGGGGGGGGGGGGGGGGGGGGGGGGGGGGGGGGGGGGGGGGGGGGGGGGGGGGGGGGGGGGGGGGGGGGGGGGGGGGGGGGGGGGGGGGGGGGGGGGGGGGGGGGGGGGGGGGGGGGGGGGGGGGGTGTGTAAACTAAGCTAATGGCAGTTCAACAAAGTAGAAGCAATGCAAAGCATTAGTTGCAAGATATGTGCGACAAATATAACCTTGGAAAGTTAGAGCAAGCACCTTGATGGGTGAATAAGATAGGGCATCTTCCTCTGACTCCTCCACTAGGGAGCTACATTGACTTAGGTCTCCCTCTAGCTCAGAATCACTGTTAGGATCATATTCTAAGCATGAATCTGTAGGTGGAGAGCGTTTGCATTGCATTGCATCCAGACTTGATTTCAGTCCCTTAATGCCAAGTTTGACAGCCATGGCATTGTTCTGCTTTATTCTTTTCATGCGCACAAGCTCATAATAATTATGATGCTGTTCAGAATCTGAGATTCATGAAAACATAAAAAGTAGTCAGATTATCTATGGAATGCATTGCGGATTCAACTCGAAGAGTGTCTCCCTATAAACCCCTGCATATGCAAAGTTCACCCCCCAACCGTGCTGACCAGACCACACACAGAAATACAAACCCCTTATGTCTCTATAACAGGCAGACACACATTTCAAAACTGAAGTAGGAACATTAGAATTATATGCAATTCGTATTTGAACAAATAAACTAAGGAATCATGAGTGGTATAATGTTTAGCTTCGAGGGTGGAGTGTTGGTAGTGCGACACAAAGCAAGTAGGCAGATTGTATTCCATGTAAAAGATCGAAGCCTATGTAAAAGCTAGAAATGACACTTTCTTTCTATACAATGCAGTGTTCGTTGCCCACACATGATGGAAGAGATCACATAGAGAAATACTATTCACTCATGTCTATGGTTGCAGTATTTAGAAACAGGGTGGTCCACCCTAAAAGAATATTGACAACAAATATGACAAGGCAAGCATAGATGTAGTGAATCAATCATTTACTTGTGAGCTCACTAGGACAAGTATGCAGAATTGTAACTGCAGTAAGAGACCGTCCAAAATCTGAATCAAGAAGTTTGTCTAGCACTTATTGTTTGCAACTAATCGACATGAATAATTGGATATTATATCGAATGAGTAAGAAAGACAAGTAAAATTTTCAACAAACCTGGCTTGCAGTAGTAATCTGGGTCAATGTCACTACGACCAACAATCCAAAATGACTAGTGTATGTTCCTAGGGCCAGAATTTTGAAAACCCTGTGAACTTTACAGGTACTAAAGATTACTGAAATACATCTGAACCATTAAGTGTAGGTAGCACTAAGCACACAACAAACCCTAATGACAGTCCTGCCTAATGAGTAATGAATCAATTAGAAAATGGGTGATGAGGAGTGGCTGCTGAGTGTTGAGGACTTATCTCAGGATAAATCGGGTTGGCTTAGTGGGTGCTGCACGCCTGAGCCCTGAACGGACTGGGAAGGTAGGCACGACGACGCGCCCGGGCAGCGGTGACGCTGTTGGGCGAGCGGCTCCTGACCTCCTGTTAGTCCGGCGTCTCCTCCTAGAGTCATGCCGTCCGGGGACGGCAAGTCGCCGGCGAGGCAGGCGGCTGGGGGCGAGTAGAGATCAGAAGCGCGCAGCAGAACAGAGGGGAATCGGGGCCTGGGATGACCCAAAATCCCAGGGTGGGCCGGCCCACCGTGGGCACCCTGTAGAGATACACACCCGAGCGGCGAACATGCATTTTTGAAACTAATTTAGGAACATTTAGCTGACCAATTAAATGAATCTGTTTTAATAATATCAGATTCATATTTGAACAACTAAGCTTGTTTAGCTTGATGGGCCGAGCAGTGCTATTATGACACGAAGCACGTATTCTGATCGTATAGTGATCATAAAAGGGGGAAACCGGAGAAATGATATTTAGCAGCCATTGTTTGCTTCGAACTAAGAACTAAATTCTAAGAGCTGAAAAGAAAGTAGAGTAACCAAGTTAAGATCTATTTTCTGGTTGAGATCAAAAAGTTGAGGAGATATGAAGTACCACCTCTCTTGCGGCGCCGTGTAGGCATCGGGGGTGCGATGGCTGTCGGTGGCATTGAAGCAGATCTGCGATGGTAGACGGGTGCATCGGGGGATAAGTCCCGTTGCGGTGGAAGAGAAGGTCATGTGAGTGGCCCCGACAAAGAGGACGACGGCGCCGATGAAGCGAGAGGACGTGATGCAAGGCTCTTGGTCCGTCGCCGTGGATGAGAAACGTCCATCTCTAGCAGTGGACGACGCGGTCTTGGTAGGCGCTCCGGCATGGTGGAGGACGGTGGCGATGGATGTGGTGGAGGACGGCAGCGATGGATGTGGTGGAGGACGGCGGCGATGGATGGGGTGGCGGACGGAGGCTGGTGTGGGGATGGTGTTCTAGCGCGGATGGTGTATGAATGGAAAATGGAGGGAGAGGTACGGGGAACCATGTTTTTGGGACGCGCCTGTTTGAAATATGGGAAAGTTACGAACTTAGCCCCCGTTTAAAATTTGGACGTCTCGTCGGTTGGGGATACGACGGTAATCTCGCATCTCGCCAATATTTGCCCAGAGCAATTTCGGGCGAGGAGAGGGTGGTTGGCGCCCATGGTTGGCGCCCACGGTGTATGAACGGGGCTGACAGGTAGGGCGGTTGTGTCATGTCTGAGTGAAGTTACAAACCTGCCCCTATTGAAAATATTTGCCTACATCGATTTCGGCCGAGTCGAGTTTGTTTTGCCGCCCACCATGTATGAATGGGGAAATGGAGGGAGAAACAGAGGTCTTTCGGACGGGCTTGAATCAAATGTGTTTTGCCGCCCATGTTTGGCGCCCACCGTGTCGGAATGGGCTCAGAGGCGGTCGTGTCACGTCTTATTGAAGTTACTATCCTACCCCTATTTAGAGCAGTGGAAATCGGGCCGATGGATTGTCTGTGTAATGGGTAGAGAGTAATTTCCATCTCCCAAACACTTGGCTTCGGGCAGCCGATGTGGGAGTGGACATTTTGCCGCTTCTTTCGAATTTTGGGACAATAAGCATCCACGTTTACCCTGGCAACTAAATTCGAATCCATTTTGTATTCCTATACGAATCTTTATAAATCATTCTATGTGTTTTTATATATCTTCAAAAGGATGACAAAGATGTATTCCACTGTCATATATGAATATGGTTTACAAATGCCGATACTCAAATTCAGAAGCTAGAATCCAGTTTAAGGTGAATTCAAATATTTGGAACACTTCATGTCCAACTCAAATGTCACATGCAGCATAATGTGTACTCCCATTTAGATATGTACACAAGCGATGTATCAAGATTCAAATATCGAGTGAATCAACCAAGAATGTATAGAACTAACAGACATAAACACTTATAGAGTATATGGATCAATAATATCAACTAACATACATAAGCCGGGGGGGGGGGGGGGGGGGGGGGGGGGGGGGGGGGGGGGGGGGGGGGGGGGGGGGGGGGGGGGGGGGGGGGGGGGGGGGGGGGGGGGGGGGGGGGGGGGGGGGGGGGGGGGGGGGGGGGGGGGGGGGGGGGGGGGGGGGGGGGGGGGGGGGGGGGGGGGGGGGGGGGGGGGGGGGGGGGGGGGGGGGGGGGGGGGGGGGGGGGGGGGGGGGGGGGGGGGGGGGGGGGGGGGGGGGGGGGGGGGGGGGGGGGGGGGGGGGGGGGGGGGGGGGGGGGGGGGGGGGGGGGGGGGGGGGGGGGGGGGGGGGGGGGGGGGGGGGGGGGGGGGGGGGGGGGGGGGGGGGGGGGGGGGGGGGGGGGGGGGGGGGGGGGGGGGGGGGGGGGGGGGGGGGGGGGGGGGGGGGGGGGGGGGGGGGGGGGGGGGGGGGGGGGGGGGGGGGGGGGGGGGGGGGGGGGGGGGGGGGGGGGGGGGGGGGGGGGGGGGGGGGGGGGGGGGGGGGGGGGGGGGGGGGGGGGGGGGGGGGGGGGGGGGGGGGGGGGGGGGGGGGGGGGGGGGGGGGGGGGGGGGGGGGGGGGGGGGGGGGGGGGGGGGGGGGGGGGGGGGGGGGGGGGGGGGGGGGGGGGGGGGGGGGGGGGGGGGGGGGGGGGGGGGGGGGGGGGGGGGGGGGGGGGGGGGGGGGGGGGGGGGGGGGGGGGGGGGGGGGGGGGGGGGGGGGGGGGGGGGGGGGGGGGGGGGGGGGGGGGGGGGGGGGGGGGGGGGGGGGGGGGGGGGGGGGGGGGGGGGGGGGGGGGGGGGGGGGGGGGGGGGGGGGGGGGGGGGGGGGGGGGGGGGGGGGGGGGGGGGGGGGGGGGGGGGGGGGGGGGGGGGGGGGGGGGGGGGGGGGGGGGGGGGGGGGGGGGGGGGGGGGGGGGGGGGGGGGGGGGGGGGGGGGGGGGGGGGGGGGGGGGGGGGGGGGGGGGGGGGGGGGGGGGGGGGGGGGGGGGGGGGGGGGGGGGGGGGGGGGGGGGGGGGGGGGGGGGGGGGGGGGGGGGGGGGGGGGGGGGGGGGGGGGGGGGGGGGGGGGGGGGGGGGGGGGGGGGGGGGGGGGGGGGGGGGGGGGGGGGGGGGGGGGGGGGGGGGGGGGGGGGGGGGGGGGGGGGGGGGGGGGGGGGGGGGGGGGGGGGGGGGGGGGGGGGGGGGGGGGGGGGGGGGGGGGGGGGGGGGGGGGGGGGGGGGGGGGGGGGGGGGGGGGGGGGGGGGGGGGGGGGGGGGGGGGGGGGGGGGGGGGGGGGGGGGGGGGGGGGGGGGGGGGGGGGGGGGGGGGGGGGGGGGGGGGGGGGGGGGGGGGGGGGGGGGGGGGGGGGGGGGGGGGGGGGGGGGGGGGGGGGGGGGGGGGGGGGGGGGGGGGGGGGGGGGGGGGGGGGGGGGGGGGGGGGGGGGGGGGGGGGGGGGGGGGGGGGGGGGGGGGGGGGGGGGGGGGGGGGGGGGGGGGGGGGGGGGGGGGGGGGGGGGGGGGGGGGGGGGGGGGGGGGGGGGGGGGGGGGGGGGGGGGGGGGGGGGGGGGGGGGGGGGGGGGGGGGGGGGGGGGGGGGGGGGGGGGGGGGGGGGGGGGGGGGGGGGGGGGGGGGGGGGGGGGGGGGGGGGGGGGGGGGGGGGGGGGGGGGGGGGGGGGGGGGGGGGGGGGGGGGGGGGGGGGGGGGGGGGGGGGGGGGGGGGGGGGGGGGGGGGGGGGGGGGGGGGGGGGGGGGGGGGGGGGGGGGGGGGGGGGGGGGGGGGGGGGGGGGGGGGGGGGGGGGGGGGGGGGGGGGGGGGGGGGGGGGGGGGGGGGGGGGGGGGGGGGGGGGGGGGGGGGGGGGGGGGGGGGGGGGGGGGGGGGGGGGGGGGGGGGGGGGGGGGGGGGGGGGGGGGGGGGGGGGGGGGGGGGGGGGGGGGGGGGGGGGGGGGGGGGGGGGGGGGGGGGGGGGGGGGGGGGGGGGGGGGGGGGGGGGGGGGGGGGGGGGGGGGGGGGGGGGGGGGGGGGGGGGGGGGGGGGGGGGGGGGGGGGGGGGGGGGGGGGGGGGGGGGGGGGGGGGGGGGGGGGGGGGGGGGGGGGGGGGGGGGGGGGGGGGGGGGGGGGGGGGGGGGGGGGGGGGGGGGGGGGGGGGGGGGGGGGGGGGGGGGGGGGGGGGGGGGGGGGGGGGGGGGGGGGGGGGGGGGGGGGGGGGGGGGGGGGGGGGGGGGGGGGGGGGGGGGGGGGGGGGGGGGGGGGGGGGGGGGGGGGGGGGGGGGGGGGGGGGGGGGGGGGGGGGGGGGGGGGGGGGGGGGGGGGGGGGGGGGGGGGGGGGGGGGGGGGGGGGGGGGGGGGGGGGGGGGGGGGGGGGGGGGGGGGGGGGGGGGGGGGGGGGGGGGGGGGGGGGGGGGGGGGGGGGGGGGGGGGGGGGGGGGGGGGGGGGGGGGGGGGGGGGGGGGGGGGGGGGGGGGGGGGGGGGGGGGGGGGGGGGGGGGGGGGGGGGGGGGGGGGGGGGGGGGGGGGGGGGGGGGGGGGGGGGGGGGGGGGGGGGGGGGGGGGGGGGGGGGGGGGGGGGGGGGGGGGGGGGGGGGGGGGGGGGGGGGGGGGGGGGGGGGGGGGGGGGGGGGGGGGGGGGGGGGGGGGGGGGGGGGGGGGGGGGGGGGGGGGGGGGGGGGGGGGGGGGGGGGGGGGGGGGGGGGGGGGGGGGGGGGGGGGGGGGGGGGGGGGGGGGGGGGGGGGGGGGGGGGGGGGGGGGGGGGGGGGGGGGGGGGGGGGGGGGGGGGGGGGGGGGGGGGGGGGGGGGGGGGGGGGGGGGGGGGGGGGGGGGGGGGGGGGGGGGGGGGGGGGGGGGGGGGGGGGGGGGGGGGGGGGGGGGGGGGGGGGGGGGGGGGGGGGGGGGGGGGGGGGGGGGGGGGGGGGGGGGGGGGGGGGGGGGGGGGGGGGGGGGGGGGGGGGGGGGGGGGGGGGGGGGGGGGGGGGGGGGGGGGGGGGGGGGGGGGGGGGGGGGGGGGGGGGGGGGGGGGGGGGGGGGGGGGGGGGGGGGGGGGGGGGGGGGGGGGGGGGGGGGGGGGGGGGGGGGGGGGGGGGGGGGGGGGGGGGGGGGGGGGGGGGGGGGGGGGGGGGGGGGGGGGGGGGGGGGGGGGGGGGGGGGGGGGGGGGGGGGGGGGGGGGGGGGGGGGGGGGGGGGGGGGGGGGGGGGGGGGGGGGGGGGGGGGGGGGGGGGGGGGGGGGGGGGGGGGGGGGGGGGGGGGGGGGGGGGGGGGGGGGGGGGGGGGGGGGGGGGGGGGGGGGGGGGGGGGGGGGGGGGGGGGGGGGGGGGGGGGGGGGGGGGGGGGGGGGGGGGGGGGGGGGGGGGGGGGGGGGGGGGGGGGGGGGGGGGGGGGGGGGGGGGGGGGGGGGGGGGGGGGGGGGGGGGGGGGGGGGGGGGGGGGGGGGGGGGGGGGGGGGGGGGGGGGGGGGGGGGGGGGGGGGGGGGGGGGGGGGGGGGGGGGGGGGGGGGGGGGGGGGGGGGGGGGGGGGGGGGGGGGGGGGGGGGGGGGGGGGGGGGGGGGGGGGGGGGGGGGGGGGGGGGGGGGGGGGGGGGGGGGGGGGGGGGGGGGGGGGGGGGGGGGGGGGGGGGGGGGGGGGGGGGGGGGGGGGGGGGGGGGGGGGGGGGGGGGGGGGGGGGGGGGGGGGGGGGGGGGGGGGGGGGGGGGGGGGGGGGGGGGGGGGGGGGGGGGGGGGGGGGGGGGGGGGGGGGGGGGGGGGGGGGGGGGGGGGGGGGGGGGGGGGGGGGGGGGGGGGGGGGGGGGGGGGGGGGGGGGGGGGGGGGGGGGGGGGGGGGGGGGGGGGGGGGGGGGGGGGGGGGGGGGGGGGGGGGGGGGGGGGGGGGGGGGGGGGGGGGGGGGGGGGGGGGGGGGGGGGGGGGGGGGGGGGGGGGGGGGGGGGGGGGGGGGGGGGGGGGGGGGGGGGGGGGGGGGGGGGGGGGGGGGGGGGGGGGGGGGGGGGGGGGGGGGGGGGGGGGGGGGGGGGGGGGGGGGGGGGGGGGGGGGGGGGGGGGGGGGGGGGGGGGGGGGGGGGGGGGGGGGGGGGGGGGGGGGGGGGGGGGGGGGGGGGGGGGGGGGGGGGGGGGGGGGGGGGGGGGGGGGGGGGGGGGGGGGGGGGGGGGGGGGGGGGGGGGGGGGGGGGGGGGGGGGGGGGGGGGGGGGGGGGGGGGGGGGGGGGGGGGGGGGGGGGGGGGGGGGGGGGGGGGGGGGGGGGGGGGGGGGGGGGGGGGGGGGGGGGGGGGGGGGGGGGGGGGGGGGGGGGGGGGGGGGGGGGGGGGGGGGGGGGGGGGGGGGGGGGGGGGGGGGGGGGGGGGGGGGGGGGGGGGGGGGGGGGGGGGGGGGGGGGGGGGGGGGGGGGGGGGGGGGGGGGGGGGGGGGGGGGGGGGGGGGGGGGGGGGGGGGGGGGGGGGGGGGGGGGGGGGGGGGGGGGGGGGGGGGGGGGGGGGGGGGGGGGGGGGGGGGGGGGGGGGGGGGGGGGGGGGGGGGGGGGGGGGGGGGGGGGGGGGGGGGGGGGGGGGGGGGGGGGGGGGGGGGGGGGGGGGGGGGGGGGGGGGGGGGGGGGGGGGGGGGGGGGGGGGGGGGGGGGGGGGGGGGGGGGGGGGGGGGGGGGGGGGGGGGGGGGGGGGGGGGGGGGGGGGGGGGGGGGGGGGGGGGGGGGGGGGGGGGGGGGGGGGGGGGGGGGGGGGGGGGGGGGGGGGGGGGGGGGGGGGGGGGGGGGGGGGGGGGGGGGGGGGGGGGGGGGGGGGGGGGGGGGGGGGGGGGGGGGGGGGGGGGGGGGGGGGGGGGGGGGGGGGGGGGGGGGGGGGGGGGGGGGGGGGGGGGGGGGGGGGGGGGGGGGGGGGGGGGGGGGGGGGGGGGGGGGGGGGGGGGGGGGGGGGGGGGGGGGGGGGGGGGGGGGGGGGGGGGGGGGGGGGGGGGGGGGGGGGGGGGGGGGGGGGGGGGGGGGGGGGGGGGGGGGGGGGGGGGGGGGGGGGGGGGGGGGGGGGGGGGGGGGGGGGGGGGGGGGGGGGGGGGGGGGGGGGGGGGGGGGGGGGGGGGGGGGGGGGGGGGGGGGGGGGGGGGGGGGGGGGGGGGGGGGGGGGGGGGGGGGGGGGGGGGGGGGGGGGGGGGGGGGGGGGGGGGGGGGGGGGGGGGGGGGGGGGGGGGGGGGGGGGGGGGGGGGGGGGGGGGGGGGGGGGGGGGGGGGGGGGGGGGGGGGGGGGGGGGGGGGGGGGGGGGGGGGGGGGGGGGGGGGGGGGGGGGGGGGGGGGGGGGGGGGGGGGGGGGGGGGGGGGGGGGGGGGGGGGGGGGGGGGGGGGGGGGGGGGGGGGGGGGGGGGGGGGGGGGGGGGGGGGGGGGGGGGGGGGGGGGGGGGGGGGGGGGGGGGGGGGGGGGGGGGGGGGGGGGGGGGGGGGGGGGGGGGGGGGGGGGGGGGGGGGGGGGGGGGGGGGGGGGGGGGGGGGGGGGGGGGGGGGGGGGGGGGGGGGGGGGGGGGGGGGGGGGGGGGGGGGGGGGGGGGGGGGGGGGGGGGGGGGGGGGGGGGGGGGGGGGGGGGGGGGGGGGGGGGGGGGGGGGGGGGGGGGGGGGGGGGGGGGGGGGGGGGGGGGGGGGGGGGGGGGGGGGGGGGGGGGGGGGGGGGGGGGGGGGGGGGGGGGGGGGGGGGGGGGGGGGGGGGGGGGGGGGGGGGGGGGGGGGGGGGGGGGGGGGGGGGGGGGGGGGGGGGGGGGGGGGGGGGGGGGGGGGGGGGGGGGGGGGGGGGGGGGGGGGGGGGGGGGGGGGGGGGGGGGGGGGGGGGGGGGGGGGGGGGGGGGGGGGGGGGGGGGGGGGGGGGGGGGGGGGGGGGGGGGGGGGGGGGGGGGGGGGGGGGGGGGGGGGGGGGGGGGGGGGGGGGGGGGGGGGGGGGGGGGGGGGGGGGGGGGGGGGGGGGGGGGGGGGGGGGGGGGGGGGGGGGGGGGGGGGGGGGGGGGGGGGGGGGGGGGGGGGGGGGGGGGGGGGGGGGGGGGGGGGGGGGGGGGGGGGGGGGGGGGGGGGGGGGGGGGGGGGGGGGGGGGGGGGGGGGGGGGGGGGGGGGGGGGGGGGGGGGGGGGGGGGGGGGGGGGGGGGGGGGGGGGGGGGGGGGGGGGGGGGGGGGGGGGGGGGGGGGGGGGGGGGGGGGGGGGGGGGGGGGGGGGGGGGGGGGGGGGGGGGGGGGGGGGGGGGGGGGGGGGGGGGGGGGGGGGGGGGGGGGGGGGGGGGGGGGGGGGGGGGGGGGGGGGGGGGGGGGGGGGGGGGGGGGGGGGGGGGGGGGGGGGGGGGGGGGGGGGGGGGGGGGGGGGGGGGGGGGGGGGGGGGGGGGGGGGGGGGGGGGGGGGGGGGGGGGGGGGGGGGGGGGGGGGGGGGGGTAAATGATCTTCACATACCACCGTAGAGAGAATGATACTCCAGCTGACAACTTTTAGACGACGTGACATGCCATTAGGGCCAGGTCATTATTCGAACCGTTTTTCCACAACCAACCACAACGCGTATTGCGAGGCGGTTTCCTTGACACGTCCTATCAAAGCAGAGATCATGTCCCCTTATCGCGGGATTCTCATCAATACGGGTACGGGTAATCCCCCCGTGCCATCAATCGTGGCGCTTGGGAAGTAAGCGATTCTCAACAGGCTAGTGGGGAGGCGCACCGCTTTCGTCGCCTCTATAAAGGGATAAGAGTTCCTCATTTTTATGCATGCCTTCTTCCCCCCATCGCATACTCTTGCCCCCTCGAGCCTCGATGGAGGTAAAACCCTACTTCCTGCTTGAATAATATTGAAGATATGTGGAATACAAGAGTAGATCTACCATGAGATCGTAGAGGCTAAACCCTAAGAGCTAGCCTATGATGGTACGATTGTAATAGTGATCGGCCTTCTAAGGACCATCCTCTCTGGTTTATATAGACATCGGAGAGCTAGGGTTTACATGGAGTCGGTTACAAGGAAGGAAACATAATATCCGAATTGCTAAGCTTGTCTTCCACGCAAAGGAGAGTCCCATCCGGACACCAGCCGAAGTCTTGAGTCTTGTATCTTGACGCTTCTATAGTCCGGACGATGCATATAGTCCGGCTGTCCGGATACCCCCTTATCTAGGACTCCCACAGTAGCCCCTGAACCAGGCTTCAATGACGATGAGTCCGACGTGCAGTCTTGTCTTCGGCATTGCAAGGCGGGTTCCTCCTTCCGAATAATCCAAGGTCACCATCGAACACATAGACTGTGTCCGGATCTGCTAAATGATCTTCACATACCACCGTAGAGAGAATGATACTCCAGCTGACAACTTTTAGACGACGTGACATGCCATTAGGGCCAGGTCATTATTCGAACCGTTTTTGGGGGGGGGGGGGGGGGGGGGGGTTCACTCGGTATTTGAATCTTGATACATCGCTTGTGTACATATCTAAATGGGACTACAAATTATGCTGTGTGTGACATTTGAGTTGGACATGAAGTGTTCCAAATATTCAAATTCACCTTAAACTGGATTCTAGCTTCTGAATTTGAGTATCGGCATTTGTAAACCATATTCATATATGACAGTGGAATACATCTTTGTCGTCCTTTTGAAGATATATAAAAACACATAGAATGATTTATAAAGATTCGTATAGGAATACAAAGTGGATTCGAATTTAGTTGCCAGGGTAAACGTGGATGCTTATTGTCCCAAAATTCGAAAGAAGCGGCAAAATGTCCACTCCCACGTCGGCTGCCCGAAGCCAAGTGTTTGGGAGATGGAAATTACTGTCTACCCATTACACGGACAGTCCATCGGCCCGATTTCCACTGCTCTAAATAGGGGTAGGATAGTAACTTCAATAAGACATGACACGACCGCCTCTGAGCCCATTCCGACACGGTGGGCGCCAAACATGGGCAGCAAAACACATTTGATTCAAGCTCGTCCGAAAGACCTCTGTTTCTCCCTCCATTTCCCCATTCATACACGGTGGGCGGCAAAACAAACTCGACTCGGCCGAAATCGATGTAGGCAAATATTTTCAATAGGGGCAGGTTTGTAACTTCACTCAGACGTGACACAACCGCCCTACCTGTCAGCCCCGTTCATACACCGTGGGCTCCAACCATGGGCGCCAACCACCCTCTCCTCGCCCGAAATTGCTCTAGGCAAATATTGGCGAGATGCGAGATTACCGTCGTATCCCCAACCGACGAGACGCCCAAATTTTAAACGGGGGCTAAGTTCGTAACTTTCCCATATTTCAGACGAGCGCGTCCCAAAAACATGGTTCCCCGTACCTCTCCCTCCATTTTCCCATTCATACACCGTCCGCGCTAGAACACCATCCCCACACCAGCCTCCGTCCGCCACCCCATCCATCGCCACCGTCCTCCACCACATCCATCGCCGCCGTCCTCCACCACATCCATCGCCACCGTCCTCCACCATGCCGGAGCGCCTACCAAGACCGCATCGTCCACTGCTAGAGATGGACGTTTCTCATCCACGACGATGGACCAAGAGCCTTGCATCACGTCCTCTCGCTTCATCGGCGCCGTCGTCCTCTGGGGGGGGGGGGGGGGGGGGGGGGGGGGGGGGGGGGGGGGGGGGGGGGGGGGGGGGGGGGGGGGGGGGGGGGGGGGGGGGGGGGGGGGGGGGGGGGGGGGGGGGGGGGGGGGGGGGGGGGGGGGGGGGGGGGGGGGGGGGGGGGGGGGGGGGGGGGGGGGGGGGGGGGGGGGGGGGGGGGGGGGGGGGGGGGGGGGGGGGGGGGGGGGGGGGGGGGGGGGGGGGGGGGGGGGGGGGGGGGGGGGGGGGGGGGGGGGGGGGGGGGGGGGGGGGGGGGGGGGGGGGGGGGGGGGGGGGGGGGGGGGGGGGGGGGGGGGGGGGGGGGGGGGGGGGGGGGGGGGGGGGGGGGGGGGGGGGGGGGGGGGGGGGGGGGGGGGGGGGGGGGGGGGGGGGGGGGGGGGGGGGGGGGGGGGGGGGGGGGGGGGGGGGGGGGGGGGGGGGGGGGGGGGGGGGGGGGGGGGGGGGGGGGGGGGGGGGGGGGGGGGGGGGGGGGGGGGGGGGGGGGGGGGGGGGGGGGGGGGGGGGGGGGGGGGGGGGGGGGGGGGGGGGGGGGGGGGGGGGGGGGGGGGGGGGGGGGGGGGGGGGGGGGGGGGGGGGGGGGGGGGGGGGGGGGGGGGGGGGGGGGGGGGGGGGGGGGGGGGGGGGGGGGGGGGGGGGGGGGGGGGGGGGGGGGGGGGGGGGGGGGGGGGGGGGGGGGGGGGGGGGGGGGGGGGGGGGGGGGGGGGGGGGGGGGGGGGGGGGGGGGGGGGGGGGGGGGGGGGGGGGGGGGGGGGGGGGGGGGGGGGGGGGGGGGGGGGGGGGGGGGGGGGGGGGGGGGGGGGGGGGGGGGGGGGGGGGGGGGGGGGGGGGGGGGGGGGGGGGGGGGGGGGGGGGGGGGGGGGGGGGGGGGGGGGGGGGGGGGGGGGGGGGGGGGGGGGGGGGGGGGGGGGGGGGGGGGGGGGGGGGGGGGGGGGGGGGGGGGGGGGGGGGGGGGGGGGGGGGGGGGGGGGGGGGGGGGGGGGGGGGGGGGGGGGGGGGGGGGGGGGGGGGGGGGGGGGGGGGGGGGGGGGGGGGGGGGGGGGGGGGGGGGGGGGGGGGGGGGGGGGGGGGGGGGGGGGGGGGGGGGGGGGGGGGGGGGGGGGGGGGGGGGGGGGGGGGGGGGGGGGGGGGGGGGGGGGGGGGGGGGGGGGGGGGGGGGGGGGGGGGGGGGGGGGGGGGGGGGGGGGGGGGGGGGGGGGGGGGGGGGGGGGGGGGGGGGGGGGGGGGGGGGGGGGGGGGGGGGGGGGGGGGGGGGGGGGGGGGGGGGGGGGGGGGGGGGGGGGGGGGGGGGGGGGGGGGGGGGGGGGGGGGGGGGGGGGGGGGGGGGGGGGGGGGGGGGGGGGGGGGGGGGGGGGGGGGGGGGGGGGGGGGGGGGGGGGGGGGGGGGGGGGGGGGGGGGGGGGGGGGGGGGGGGGGGGGGGGGGGGGGGGGGGGGGGGGGGGGGGGGGGGGGGGGGGGGGGGGGGGGGGGGGGGGGGGGGGGGGGGGGGGGGGGGGGGGGGGGGGGGGGGGGGGGGGGGGGGGGGGGGGGGGGGGGGGGGGGGGGGGGGGGGGGGGGGGGGGGGGGGGGGGGGGGGGGGGGGGGGGGGGGGGGGGGGGGGGGGGGGGGGGGGGGGGGGGGGGGGGGGGGGGGGGGGGGGGGGGGGGGGGGGGGGGGGGGGGGGGGGGGGGGGGGGGGGGGGGGGGGGGGGGGGGGGGGGGGGGGGGGGGGGGGGGGGGGGGGGGGGGGGGGGGGGGGGGGGGGGGGGGGGGGGGGGGGGGGGGGGGGGGGGGGGGGGGGGGGGGGGGGGGGGGGGGGGGGGGGGGGGGGGGGGGGGGGGGGGGGGGGGGGGGGGGGGGGGGGGGGGGGGGGAATGTTCCTAAATTAGTTTTGAAAATGCATGTTCACCGCTCGGGTGTGTATCTCTACAGGGTGCCCACGGTGGGCCGGCCCACCCTGGGATTTTGGGTCGTCCCAGGCCCCGATTCCCCTCTGTTCTGCTACGCGCTTCCGATCTCTACTCGCCCCCAGCCGCCTACCTCGCCGGCGACTTGCCGTCCCCGGACGGCATGACTCTAGGAGGAGACGCCGGACTAACAGGAGGTCAGGAGCCACTTGCCCAACAGCGTCACCGCTGCCCGGGCGTGCCGCCGTGCCTACCTTCCCAGTCCGTTCAGGGCTCAGGTGTGCAGCACCCACTAAGCCAACCCGATTTATCCTGAGACCCATTTTCTAATTGATTCATTACTCATTAGGCAGGACTGTCATTAGGGTTTGTTGTGTGCTCAGTGCTACCTACACTTAATGGTTCAGATGTATTTTGGTAATCTTTAGTACCTGTAAAGTTCATAATGTGTATATTTGTTGTCAATATTCTTTTAGGGTGGACCACCCTGTTTCTAAATACTGCAACTGTAGACATGAGTGAATAGTATTTCTCTATGTGATCTCTTCCATCATGTGTGGGCAACGAACACTGCATTGTATAGAAAGAAAGTGTCATTTCCAGCTTTTACACAGGCTTCGATCTTTTACATGGAATACAATCTGCCTACTTGCTTTGTGTCGCACTACCAACACTCCACCCTTGAAGCTAAATATTATGCCATTCATAATTCCTTAGTTTATTTGTTCAAATACGAATTTCATATGATTCTAATGTTCCTACTTCAGTTTTGAAATGTGTGTCTGCCTGTTATAGAGACATAAGGGGTTTGTATTTCTGTGTGTGGTCTGGTCAGCACGGTTGGGGGTGAACTTTGCATATGCAGGGGTTTATAGGGAGACACTCTTCGAGTTGAATCCGCAATGCATTCCATAGATAATCTGACTACTTTTTATGTTTTCAGGAATCTCAGATTCTGAACAGCATCATAATGATTATGAGTTTGCGCGCATCAAAAGAATAAAACAGAGCAATGCCATGGCTGTCAAACTTGGCATTAAGGGACTAAAATCAAGTCTGGATGCAATGCAATGCAAACGCTCTCCACCTACAGATTCATGGGGGGGGGGGGGGGGGGGGGGGGGGGGGGGGGGGGGGGGGGGGGGGGGGGGGGGGGGGGGGGGGGGGGGGGGGGGGGGGGGGGGGGGGGGGGGGGGGGGGGGGGGGGGGGGGGGGGGGGGGGGGGGGGGGGGGGGGGGGGGGGGGGGGGGGGGGGGGGGGGGGGGGGGGGGGGGGGGGGGGGGGGGGGGGGGGGGGGGGGGGGGGGGGGGGGGGGGGGGGGGGGGGGGGGGGGGGGGGGGGGGGGGGGGGGGGGGGGGGGGGGGGGGGGGGGGGGGGGGGGGGGGGGGGGGGGGGGGGGGGGGGGGGGGGGGGGGGGGGGGGGGGGGGGGGGGGGGGGGGGGGGGGGGGGGGGGGGGGGGGGGGGGGGGGGGGGGGGGGGGGGGGGGGGGGGGGGGGGGGGGGGGGGGGGGGGGGGGGGGGGGGGGGGGGGGGGGGGGGGGGGGGGGGGGGGGGGGGGGGGGGGGGGGGGGGGGGGGGGGGGGGGGGGGGGGGGGGGGGGGGGGGGGGGGGGGGGGGGGGGGGGGGGGGGGGGGGGGGGGGGGGGGGGGGGGGGGGGGGGGGGGGGGGGGGGGGGGGGGGGGGGGGGGGGGGGGGGGGGGGGGGGGGGGGGGGGGGGGGGGGGGGGGGGGGGGGGGGGGGGGGGGGGGGGGGGGGGGGGGGGGGGGGGGGGGGGGGGGGGGGGGGGGGGGGGGGGGGGGGGGGGGGGGGGGGGGGGGGGGGGGGGGGGGGGGGGGGGGGGGGGGGGGGGGGGGGGGGGGGGGGGGGGGGGGGGGGGGGGGGGGGGGGGGGGGGGGGGGGGGGGGGGGGGGGGGGGGGGGGGGGGGGGGGGGGGGGGGGGGGGGGGGGGGGGGGGGGGGGGGGGGGACACAAGATTTCATTCTTTTAAATAGGCGAGGACCAAACTGGATTGTGAAGATGAGCAAGGGTCGGTTGCGCTTTTCAAGCACTCGTTGATGAAGTATCGTTCCTACCTGAGGCAAGCGCACTTCGATGGCAAGCCTCTAAACGAAATTTCTGTAAAGTCTCCGGTGCTACATTTATCCGACGGTGACTAGAATAATCTTGTTACACATTGGTCTCGGCTGCAGCGTAAGGTACTATCTATGATATCACATCACAATTTGAACTACATTTCTGCATTTGCCTTAACATCTCACTTGTACGAAAACTGTTAGTAGAAGAACATTCGTTCTCAAGGGACCACAGAATCTCGCAACTATACTGCACACTGCATTGCTCTTGTGAGTACCTCTTGCCCTGTATGACCATACTTACTTTCATAGATGTTTGATTATGTAGCATCACTGCACATGTTAGCCTCGTTATCGTCCATTTGGTGGGCATTATAAGATCCGTATGGACTCTTACATAAATTTAGAATCAACCCAATGCTTTCGAAGAGGTTTAGCTCTGCAGTCCTCTTGTAAGGACTGAACATCGTCTATCACTGTACTTACATTAACAGCTACTCCCTCCGTCCCATAATATAAGAACGTTTTGTACAGTACACCAGTGTTCAAAACACTCTTGTATTATGGGAAGAGGGATTGGTTCATTGTGTAGCATTCTGCATCTTATCTCCCTCGCCCACCATTTACTTAAAAAGATCAGATCTATATTTAATCTTACCAAAAAGTAGAATACACAGACAATGCCAGTGCAGAAGTGTAGCCCATTGCTCTTGTCAGTACATTTTGTCCTGTAATGCTTGTACTTCCAGGGATTGGTAGTTGATTATGTAGCATCAATCTGCATCTTATCTTCATTATCCTCTATCCCTTCCAGTATTATCATATCTATAATTACTCTCTACAAAATGTAGAGTACAGGCAATGCTTATGAAGAAGATTATGTGCTGAAATTCTTGAGTTATCCTTACCTTGACATGGAGAAGGGCATTATAAAGCCAGTGTTAACTATTAATGTAAGTCAGTCCTTCTAAAGCCTTTATCCTCAACTGCTGTTTAATTTGCTCATACTCCCTATCGTTTACTGTTGTTTAGTTTGCTGTTTCTACCAAAATGCATGTTCGCAAGAACCGTAAGTTCTAAGTTTTATTTGTAAAACCAAATTCCTTATTCATACCATGCACATTACTTAATACTCCCTATATGTATACTTGTTTTTGTGGATCTATAATCCAGTGTGTGGTGAAGCAGCCCACGTTTGCACCTTGTCATCTCCTGTTTTATCTTACTGATGTGGCTGATGATATGAACAACATGCCATGCACATTAACCAAAATAGATACAATGATTTTCTTTGCCCTTCATCTATGCTTGTTATGTTGACATGGTAATCCAGTAGTGTGGTGAAGCTCCCTGCATTATGAACAATGCCAAATTATGCTATTGATATTTTGAACTTACTCTTTATTTTCTAATTTGAAATTGGATGGAATTGACAGCACAGTTATCATCTTTGTTTATACACGTGCAAAACATGTCATCTCTCTGCTTTGTTTCAGGGTGATATGCCTGATGGCATGCAGAAGTCTGCTGAAGGATGTGCGACAAACCCAACATATATTGCAGCAAAGAAGGCAAAACATCTTGAAGATAGCGAAACAACCCCAAAGTCTTGTCTTGATGCAGTGTTCAAGTTACTTGAGACTAGCAGTCAGACAAGCTCACAGAATTCGTTGTCTGAATCAGTTTGACTTCTTCAGTCCCAAGTTCTAGCAGAAAGGCATTCTGCAACTCAACTTCGACTTGAAGTCCTATCTCTAAGAAAGATTGCGGAGAACACCAATGAGAACCTCATCGCTAAACAGCTACACCTGGAAGCTATGACCGACATGCTAGGCCGGTCTCACAGCCTTGCTCAGCAGCTTGCACAGCAGTTCCCGCGCAAGGCTAACCTTTCTTGAACTATCTTGGAAGTGGTCTCGGTTCAGTATTATTTTGTTACGCTGCAATAGTGCCCAGTTTTTGTAATCTGCTTCTTCATTGCGCTTTATGATCACTGATGGCGAACTTCAATGCCCAGTGGATGTAATATACCATAAATCCTTTATTGTATAGTGTAGGTTTATTCTTAGTTACTATGCCGTAATTTCTTTATTGTATAGAGTAGGTTTGTTCTTAATTCCTACTAGTTACTGCCATCATTCGCTATCTGAAAAAAAATCAGATGTAGTCAACCGGGCCGAAACATTCGCCTCTAATGGGCCTGGTGTTTAGCGGGCCACAATTGGGCCGGCCTGCATCTTTCTTGGGCCCGAATGATTGGGGCCTTCACACTTTGCGCGAGGCCCACAACTTACACCGGCCTATGTTTTAGTTGGGCCTTTTGTGGACCCAGCACTTAGTTTGGCCAAGGTAGCGTTGGGCCATTAACAGGCTGAATATTGTACTAGCCTGTTACGGCCCAGATGAAACCATGGGCCTTTAGCAGGCCAAAATGCATATTGGTCCTCAATTTTCACTAGTCATCGACGGGCCTTCAGCAGGCTGAAATGTAGACCGGGCCTTTTTGGGCCCAGTTATATCATGGGCAGTTACCAGGCCGAAACATATCTCGGGCCTTAGTTGGCCCACTGATATCATGGGCCTTTAAGAGGCCGAAAGCTTAGTACAGATATCAACGGGCCGAATTATGCGACAGGCCTTTAACAGGCCCAAAGTCACGTTGGGCTTAACTGTTGCCACCTTTATCACGGGCCATTAGTGGGCCCGATGTCCCGTCAGACCATATATGGCCCATGGGCAGCACAGGCCACTCCCAGGCCAAAAGTCACACCGGGCTGAAATGGGCCCATGTCTACATCGGGCCTCTAACAGGCCGAAAGTCACTGGGCTGTAATTGGGCCCAAATATTCGGTGAACAATTAACGGGCCAGATCTGGCTTCGGGCCGTAAATGGGCCCAAATATTCGGCGAACAATTAACGGGCCAGATCTGGCTTTGGGCCGTAAATGGGCCTTTATTAAGCAGGCCGTTATTGGGCTGGCCCACTAGTGCCTGGGTAAGTACTACGGGCCTTTGACTGGGCCGGCCTTTTTAACCTATATGGGCCTCTGTTGGGCCGTGCCACATGTCGACGTATCATAGGCGCTTTGGGTCCAATGAGTGGATGACATCTGTCCCAACGGTGAGCCGACACGTGTTTCCTCCAGCCAATGATGATTTTACACGTGGAAAATCCCCATTGGTCGGGGCTGTTAACGGGTTATCGGATCCAAAACCAGACCCAATAGCTTAACGGCGTTCTGTTATGGTGGATGCCACGTGTCGGTCACCCTTGACGAAAGCACTTCTGTGACGCGCGATTTATCGTCATGGAAGTGGACACTTCCGTGATGATAATTTTGGTAATGTCATGGAACACTTCTACGACAGCACATGTATGACTATCTTGATTCTGTCATAAATTTGTCATGGATGTACATGCATGACAGAAAATGTGACCTACTGTGACAAACACGTATCATCACGGAAGTGTATTTTTTTGTAGTGGTGTTGACCACATGATATAAGAAACAAAATATTTTTCTGAACTACCAAGCTTACACGACAATTCATCAAATACATAGTTAACTCACCTTTAGAAGATTAGATACAGGCCTTCCATTATCTAAAATATGCATACCTGATACCTCAGTCGAATTAATAACTTGGTGATGTGAAGCAATGCATGAAATGAGCATGATTATAGAGAAGGGAAGCACGATATTATGGCATGCTAGCAACCACTGGCAGAGCTAAGCATGACGAAAATGGGCCATGGCCCACCCATCTCACAGCAAATACAGTGTAGGATTAAAGTAAACTGGGTTATGAGAACAAAAAATAGTGATCTTCCATCATGCCGGCCCGCCCAGCTTTGGCTGCGTAGCTCCGCCACTGCTAGCAACTCCTCCTCTCAACACAACATGAGCAGACTGCAGTAATGTAGTACTGTCGATTGCGTTTGTTCCTGGAAGGGAAATCAATCCAATGTGAGAAAGCATACATGCATCTGAGATTAACACAGTTTGTGCCATAGTAATTGACCCTAGAAACCTCATAGAGCGTTGCCACGGACTAACGAAAAAATGCACATACACATGATGTGGAAGGTAAGTGGCAATCTGAACATATATATCCCTAAAGATATATAAATTTTCATGATGAAATACACTTGTATATAGGTATGTATACCACATATCTGTACATTTCATGGTGAAATACATTTTGATGTGAGCCACACAAAAAATGAAAACATGATTTTCTAACACATGTACTATTCACTATATAAGTTCATGATTTTTTTTTGTGAAACCACATCAAAACATGATTCATCATGAAAATTTACAGCGTCACTATACAAACTAAAGTATGTACAATTTAAAGGAATACTATAATATAAAAACTTTGTGAGAATAAAAGCATTGCTACATTCTGAAGCTGGTCCAAAGGTAATAAATAAGATTTCCATACCAATGATGAGTGAACTCTTAATAAATTGAAAACTTAAAAAACACTTAATAAATTGAAGATGCTTTATATGCATCATCTCAAATTGCTTTGCGTGATTCTTCAAATAAAATCTCATATCTGCACATAACAGAACATTGGGGCATGAAATAAATCTGAACAAAATTAAGAAAAAGTACAGCAAAAGCCGACCTAGTGACTTGGTGAGTAATGACAACCTGATAATATCATGTAGCATAGCTTTTGGAGCCAGCCATGACCTATGGATGAATATAAGCTAGCTCTGCTCTGCAATACGAGGGGAGCAGCCTGGTGTGATACAAATTCAGCCACCATATGGGAATCTCATGAACAGAGACAGCCAGAGCGCCATACTCGTCATCGTCTACTACCATCTTGGCCCTGTCAAACTGTGGCGTCGAGCTTGCACTGGTACCATAAGGTGCTATACAAACTGTTTTTAACCCCTTTCCGCGACGGCATTTGGAACCGTCGCCAAGTGAGTGTGGGCGATAGGGGGTTCTTCCCACATAACCCAGAAACCGCCGTGGATGGGTGAGCAGCTACTAATGATCGCCATAGAATAAACGTATGAGAAGCCGCCCAGTCCCACACGTTACATCTCGATGTTATGTTTCTAATTAGAGAGACATCCCAAACGATTACGCTGCTATAGTCGTGTGACAAAGGTGGACATAAACATTTAATCTGCCGATGTGTTTGTGATAGGTATGTTATCGCACACGGCTCAAGAATGTAAAATGTGTGTGGTGCCCCTACTAACCCCAACGTGTCCATTTTCATAACTGTGTGCGATTGGTACTCCTATCACACACGCACACTGGTTTGAAACATTTGCCGTATTACCATGCATCGCACACGCATATGAGATGAAACCGTGTGTGCGTCCATCGGGCATCGCAAACGTTTCACGTCAAAGAACCGTCTGTTCTCTTTTTTTCATCGCACACGCTATTTTCTTTCTAACCGTGTGCACATTATTTTATTCGCTCCTGTATATTTTTATTTTTTCCTGTAATTTATTATTCGAATTGGAAATTTTGAAATATGAAACATGCAATTCAAATTCTCAGCACAATGGTTCAACAACGAATCCATAAATAAAATTGTTAGTACAATATGTTCAGTAATTACCGGATTAGACAGCAATTAACTATGATGAACCACAATATTTATAGGCGGTAAAGGTGAAGAGACAAGTGTAAATCATTTTGACTGTCGATGGTGTTGAAGAAGCGGAATGCCCATAATGTGCCTTCCTGCATCCCATAGGCACGAACAACTTTTGTCCAACCCCTTGTGACGATCGCCCACCCATCCTTCACCGCCTTCAGGAAGACTTCTAGAGCATTATCATGGTAGCATGAATTATATACTTGAACCTTAGTTTCCCCCACTCCGATCATGTAGTTTGCAAGGTAATCATCAGTAAATAGCTTCGGAAACCACTGAAAAGAGAAAAATATCAGATACTGAGGTCTAATAGAGTAACTTCTTGTGGGCAGGGGAAAAGGCAACACATTACTTACCATCCTAAAGTTCACTGTTGTGTTGGACAAAGTGTGTAACATCCCAAAATTCTAAATTTTGGAATGTTATATTAAAAAAATAGTTTTGATTGATTGTTTGATTGTGGTGTGGTTGCTTGTGTGAAATTGAGTGAAATTTGAAACTTTTTGAAAGTTAAATGAGAGGGAATGAAATGACTTTCCCAAACTTTCACCTTTGCTCTCTGATCTCCATGAATTCAAATTATTTTCAGATACAAAACCCTAGAGAGAAGATGACATGACTTCTTCCATTTAAAATGAAAAGGGTTTTGAAAATATTTGAATTTCATTTGGAAATATTTCAAATTCAGAAACATTAAGCAACTCAATGATTTTCATGAGAGAAGATAAAATGACTTCTCCAAACCATATGAAATATGAGTTGGAAGTTTTAAAAGAATTAAATTCAAAGTCCCATTGGAACTATTTTCAAATTGGGGTTATTTGGTTTTTATTCAAATTATTTTTCTCAAAAAATAAAATATATGGAAAATAGGGTAAAATGATTCCCTGCATCAGAAAATTGGAGAGAACTAAATTTCAAATCATTTTGGTATTTTTAAAATGATTTTTATTGGGTTTTATTGCAGCAGTAGCACTGTTTGATTTATTTATATTTTTGTGGATTTATTTTGACGTTAGAAAAATGTCATATTGTAGAAAATCTTTTTCTGAAAATTTTGATATACAATATGCCTATAGTATATTTTGTTTTTATTTCTTTTTATTTTATTTCCTTTGTCTGTATTTTTTTTTTTTAAAGAGAGGGGGGGGGGGGGGGGGGGGGGGGGGGGGGGGGGGGGGGGGGGGGGGGGGGGGGGGGGGGGGGGGGGGGGGGGGGGGGGGGGGGGGGGGGGGGGGGGGGGGGGGGGGGGGGGGGGGGGGGGGGGGGGGGGGGGGGGGGGGGGGGGGGGGGGGGGGGGGGGGGGGGGGGGGGGGGGGGGGGGGGGGGGGGGGGGGGGGGGGGGGGGGGGGGGGGGGGGGGGGGGGGGGGGGGGGGGGGGGGGGGGGGGGGGGGGGGGGGGGGGGGGGGGGGGGGGGGGGGGGGGGGGGGGGGGGGGGGGGGGGGGGGGGGGGGGGGGGGGGGGGGGGGGGGGGGGGGGGGGGGGGGGGGGGGGGGGGGGGGGGGGGGGGGGGGGGGGGGGGGGGGGGGGGGGGGGGGGGGGGGGGGGGGGGGGGGGGGGGGGGGGGGGGGGGGGGGGGGGGGGGGGGGGGGGGGGGGGGGGGGGGGGGGGGGGGGGGGGGGGGGGGGGGGGGGGGGGGGGGGGGGGGGGGGGGGGGGGGGGGGGGGGGGGGGGGGGGGGGGGGGGGGGGGGGGGGGGGGGGGGGGGGGGGGGGGGGGGGGGGGGGGGGGGGGGGGGGGGGGGGGGGGGGGGGGGGGGGGGGGGGGGGGGGGGGGGGGGGGGGGGGGGGGGGGGGGGGGGGGGGGGGGGGGGGGGGGGGGGGGGGGGGGGGGGGGGGGGGGGGGGGGGGGGGGGGGGGGGGGGGGGGGGGGGGGGGGGGGGGGGGGGGGGGGGGGGGGGGGGGGGGGGGGGGGGGGGGGGGGGGGGGGGGGGGGGGGGGGGGGGGGGGGGGGGGGGGGGGGGGGGGGGGGGGGGGGGGGGGGGGGGGGGGGGGGGGGGGGGGGGGGGGGGGGGGGGGGGGGGGGGGGGGGGGGGGGGGGGGGGGGGGGGGGGGGGGGGGGGGGGGGGGGGGGGGGGGGGGGGGGGGGGGGGGGGGGGGGGGGGGGGGGGGGGGGGGGGGGGGGGGGGGGGGGGGGGGGGGGGGGGGGGGGGGGGGGGGGGGGGGGGGGGGGGGGGGGGGGGGGGGGGGGGGGGGGGGGGGGGGGGGGGGGGGGGGGGGGGGGGGGGGGGGGGGGGGGGGGGGGGGGGGGGGGGGGGGGGGGGGGGGGGGGGGGGGGGGGGGGGGGGGGGGGGGGGGGGGGGGGGGGGGGGGGGGGGGGGGGGGGGGGGGGGGGGGGGGGGGGGGGGGGGGGGGGGGGGGGGGGGGGGGGGGGGGGGGGGGGGGGGGGGGGGGGGGGGGGGGGGGGGGGGGGGGGGGGGGGGGGGGGGGGGGGGGGGGGGGGGGGGGGGGGGGGGGGGGGGGGGGGGGGGGGGGGGGGGGGGGGGGGGGGGGGGGGGGGGGGGGGGGGGGGGGGGGGGGGGGGGGGGGGGGGGGGGGGGGGGGGGGGGGGGGGGGGGGGGGGGGGGGGGGGGGGGGGGGGGGGGGGGGGGGGGGGGGGGGGGGGGGGGGGGGGGGGGGGGGGGGGGGGGGGGGGGGGGGGGGGGGGGGGGGGGGGGGGGGGGGGGGGGGGGGGGGGGGGGGGGGGGGGGGGGGGGGGGGGGGGGGGGGGGGGGGGGGGGGGGGGGGGGGGGGGGGGGGGGGGGGGGGGGGGGGGGGGGGGGGGGGGGGGGGGGGGGGGGGGGGGGGGGGGGGGGGGGGGGGGGGGGGGGGGGGGGGGGGGGGGGGGGGGGGGGGGGGGGGGGGGGGGGGGGGGGGGGGGGGGGGGGGGGGGGGGGGGGGGGGGGGGGGGGGGGGGGGGGGGGGGGGGGGGGGGGGGGGGGGGGGGGGGGGGGGGGGGGGGGGGGGGGGGGGGGGGGGGGGGGGGGGGGGGGGGGGGGGGGGGGGGGGGGGGGGGGGGGGGGGGGGGGGGGGGGGGGGGGGGGGGGGGGGGGGGGGGGGGGGGGGGGGGGGGGGGGGGGGGGGGGGGGGGGGGGGGGGGGGGGGGGGGGGGGGGGGGGGGGGGGGGGGGGGGGGGGGGGGGGGGGGGGGGGGGGGGGGGGGGGGGGGGGGGGGGGGGGGGGGGGGGGGGGGGGGGGGGGGGGGGGGGGGGGGGGGGGGGGGGGGGGGGGGGGGGGGGGGGGGGGGGGGGGGGGGGGGGGGGGGGGGGGGGGGGGGGGGGGGGGGGGGGGGGGGGGGGGCCGCTCATATATGTACCTACAAGCAACCAGTAAATGTTAGAAGCTAAACTGAGATTGCACAAATGATGTAAAATACAACTACCTACGTTCCTAAGTACAAGTACTTTTTAGAGATTTCAATATGAACTACATACGGATGTATATAGAATTATAGATATAGTTTAGATTAGAATCTAGATTCACTCATTTTGCTTCTTATGTAGTCTATATTGGAATCTCTAAAAATACTTATACTTAGGAATAGATGGTGTATAAGACATGGGAGGCAGCTAACCTCGACGGCAAACAACAGCATCGCTCATTGTAGCCCTGTGTAAGTACATGGAAAGCCAATGTTAACTACAACAGGGTTAACATCCACCAAAAATAGCAAATGGTAATAAAACGGCAGCATCTGTAGTGATAACTTCATTGCAAAAGAGTAGCACGGTAGCAAAGGGACGGATTAAAAAATGGATACAACTATTAATTGCAACAGGCTTAACAGCATCCTAATTCATGTTTTCTAAGTTTGTAGCCATTGAAATACAATTGTTTAAAAATGGATACAACTGTTAATTGCAACAGACTTAATGGACATTAAAACCGGTACTGATAAAAATGCAATTGGCAGAGTTAAACATCACAAGGTAGGTGCTGCCAGAGCAGATAATGGCCCAGTTGTCTATAAAAAGGTAGGGAAAATAGCTAAAATGTGTTAGGCATGTTTACTACAACATGCTTAATACATCGACTGTACAAAACATAGCCATTAATTGCAACTGGTATTGGTAATATTGAACTGGTGAGTACATACTTGGTAAGTCCTGAGAGGTAGTTGCTGGGGCACTTCATCTTGGCCAGAGCCCGCCCAAAGTCAGCAACGGTGGAGGCGAGCTGTTCCTCCGGGTCGAAGCGTGGATCAGTGCCACTGACATGTGTACCTACGGGCAACCAGTAAATGGTAAAAGTTAAACTGCAATTGCACAAATGATGTGAAATACTGTAAGACATGGGATGCAGCTAACCTCGACGGCAAACAACAGCATTGGCTGTTATGACCATGCGTAAGTACATGGACAGGCATGTTAAGTATAACAGGGTTAGCACCCACCAAAAATAGCAAATGGGCAGCATCTCTAGTATATCTTCATTGCGGAGAGTAGCATGGTAGCAAATGGACAGATTAAAAAATGGACACAACTGTTAATTGCAACAGGCTTAACAGCATCCTAAGTCGTGTTTTGTAAGTTTGTAGCCATTGAAATACAACTGTTTAAAAATGGATTCAACTGTTAATTATAACAGGCTTAATAGCCATTGAAACTGGTACAGCTAAAAATGCAATTGGAAGAGTTAAACATCACAAGGCAGGTGCTGCCAGAGCAGAGAATGGCCAGTTGTCTATAAAAAGATAGGGAAAGTAGCTAAAATGTGTTAGGCATGTTTACTAGAACATGCTTAATACATCGACCGTACAGAACATAGCCATTAATTGCAACTGTTATTAGTAAGATTGAACTGGTGAGTACATACTTGGTAAGTCCTGAGAGGTAGTTGCTGGGGCACTTCATCTTGGCCAGAGCCCGCCCAAAGTCAGCGGCGGTGGAGGCCAGTTGTTCCTCTGGTCGAAGCATGGATCAGTGCCACTGACATGTGTACCTACAGGCAACCAGTAAATGGTAGAAGTTAAACTGCAATTGCACAAATGATGTGAAATACTGTAAGATATGGGATGCAGCTAACCTCGACGGCAAACAACAGCATCGGCCGTTATGACCCTGCATAAGTACATGTACATGCATGTTAAGTACAACAGGGTTAGCATCCACCAAAAATAGCAAATGGGCAGCATCTCTAGTGATATCCTGAGTCATGTATTCTAAGTTTGTTGCTGGTATTGGTGAAATTGAGCTGGACAGTTAATACTTGAACATCACACAGTGTGCAATACTGAAATAAACCAGGCACGAACATGCTTAATACATCAACCGTACAAAACATAGCCATTGCAAGTGGTATTGGTAAGATTTAGCTAGTCAGATCATACCTGTTAAGTCCTGGGGGGTAGTCGATGGGGCACTTCATCTAGGCCAGAGCCTGCACCATGTCGGCGGCGGCAGAGGCGAGGTGTTCCTCCGGGTCAACACGCATAGCCGCCATCGCGCCATGGACCGCCATCAGCTCCTCGACCTCCACGTGATATGTGGTTGGGCTTGCGCGGCGATGCTCTGGAGGTACGGCGGTGGGGATTTGGAGGCATGAGGATGTTTCGCAGGTGCCATTTAAGCAATCAGGTCAGGGCCGTGATAGAGATTGGTGGGTTACCTGACTGGATATGAGCAGAACGTAGATGTGGTTGAAGCTGTGGTTGCGGCGGCGGCGGTTTGAGCTGCCGGTAGGGGGAGGCGCTGGGGGGAGATACTGAGGAAATTTGATGGGTGGGGATGTGGTTGGAGGAATAAATTCTGAAATCATGCGCCTAATAAAATTTTCACTGCGAAACTTGAAACTTGGGCGGGGGAAACACACAACACAGATGAAGCGCGTAAAATACTCGTGTGCCAGAAAACATAAAATTGGCAGATCAAAACGCACACGGGTACGGCATAGAAACCGTGTGTTTTGTGATCTTCTAATGATTAATGCAAAAAAATGCACACGGGCACACATGCTAATCAACGCTCAAAGCCCTCAAAGGATGCTCTTACCGACATTATATGTTAATACTACAAACTTAAAGTACTACTGGTAATTTGCCCTAATACTACAAACTTAAACTACTTCCCACACGCTGCCATCGGGGCATGCTGGCCAGACACCGGCGTTCTCCTTCCTGGCCTTGTAGACAGCAGCCCATCGTGCTTCGATCTCCGCCAAGCTCTCCTCACAACGGCGTGCGGCCTCTTCTTTCTTGCGGCGGCGGGACTCTCTTTTCTTGGCTGCTTTCTGCCTTTCCTCCCCTTCTGTGCGGCTTTGGCCACCTCTAGATCCACCGCCCATTTGGCCATGGCAGCCTCAAAGTCCGCCCACGTAATTGTGTGGCCGCCAGCGGCGATGAACTCGGCGCGGCGATATGCCATCGCTTCCT
Organism: Thinopyrum obtusiflorum; assembly: GCA_036873465.1. Classification (NCBI taxonomy): domain Eukaryota; kingdom Viridiplantae; phylum Streptophyta; class Magnoliopsida; order Poales; family Poaceae; genus Thinopyrum; species Thinopyrum obtusiflorum. The sequence goes on from JAAAWM010010116.1 coordinate 28,909, forward strand.
TACCATGTGTGCGGTCGCGGGCGGCGAGGAACACGGCGTGGCGGGATGCCATCGCTTCCTTTCTAGTTACTGTGTGCCGCGGTGCCATGAACGACGCTTGGAGAGAGCTCTGGGACGGAGGGGCCGGGCAGCCGTACAGTGCAGTGGTTTTTAAGAGCTCAACGACAAACGACATAGGAAATTTGGCTTCCCTTACAATTTTGCTCGTTCATTATCGCACACGGTTCATCTCCATCGCTTTCGGAAACAGTGTGCACTGAGCCTATTGTGTGTTGCGTTATGATTGGCTGGAACCCCAGCCACGTGGATAGCGCGTGTGCACCGTAGGATGCACCGCGATCGAACAACAATCCACGTCCCTCACATCACATCCGTGCAGCTGTAGCTGGATTGGATTTATATGCGCTAAATGCCTACAAAATGCACATAATCCCCTAAATATGGTAAATGAGCCCGGAAAAATGCCAAATTTGAACACGGTGATTTGCAGGGTGTATGTTCGTCGTAGAAAAAACTCAAGGGCAAAGAACGAAGAAAATTTGGATTCCCCTTCAATCTTGGTGATTTCCCTCTCGAAAGCATAGAACTTCCTTGGTGATGGTTCGATTTAGGAAGGGCATGCATGACGATATAAACCAAACCTTCTCAAATTTTTACTAGGGCATGCTGAGGTCATGCCATGGCACCATGCCAGGCGTCATGTTTTTCAAGCATTTATTTCATTTTTCTATAGTTGAAAACCCAATAAACAAACGTTTGTGGTTGACTATTGCCACACATTTCATCAAAATATCTGTCCATTCCTTGTAAAAGGCATGAGAATTTACTAAATGGCACGAGCATGGTTTTCCAGGCCGTTCTTGTGCACCCTTTCATGCACCGATTGTTTGAACTTGAATTACGTGCATTAATGACTAGAAAATGCACATAATCCCCTAAATATGGTAAATGAACCCGGAAAAGTGCCAAATTTGAACACGATGATTTGCTGGGTGTATGTTCATCGTAGAAAAAAACTCATGGACAAAGGACAAAGGAAATTTGGACCCCCCTTCAATCTTGGTGATTTCCCCCTCGAAACCATGAAACTTCCTCGGTGATGGTTCGATTTATGAAAGGCGTGCATGACGACATAAGGAAAACATTCTCAAATTTTGGGCTTTACTTTGTTGATGACTCCCAGGATGTCATATTGACAACGCAACATGGATTTACAATGACGGTTAGCGTAAAACTTGATAAAGATGGTCACTCCTATTTTAATGCGGACCTTTGGAGAAAAATGTCAAAGTGTTATGAACTAAAAGCTGGCAATAAAATTCTAGTGCGTGCACCACAGCCTGGTCTAATTAACATGGATGTTTACTTCCCCAACGTCATCAGCCGATCAAAGTCTGATCGAGGTTAGTGTCCTTTCAACTTTCTCCATGCTGTCATATTACTTAGCAAAATCAGGGTATTTGTTTTGACTAATTGATCACTATTTAAGCAACCAATTGTGATTTCATTTTCTGACTCCGTTCCTAGGCAGTAACAAATTATGTTTACCAATTTATGCGCACTATATATTCTTCTGTCATGTTCTGAATAAATAATACCTTTCTACCTTTTAAGCAGGATATGTTGGATGCATAGTGATCGATCTGTATGTTACTAAGCGTACCAAATTTGACTGGAAGGACTTGAAGCATGTCATAAACTTTGTTGATAATCTCACAGAGATAGCACGGCGTATGAACGCTGGATTTTGGATGGGATTAATTATACCTATGGTGCACACATTGAGCAAGACCAATTGTGTGCACAAAACGTTGGTAAAAAGTCTTATTTTAATGTTGATGCTCATAAACTATATATATCTTCAACGATATGTTACAATTGGTTTTTATTCTATATTTCAACAAAAATTACCCGTTGTAGCAGTTCCATGATCGATTTCCCGGCGTGGTTGAATTACACTTGTGCCTGCTAATAACGCCAAAGTGATTGCAAGGTACTGCATTTCCCGCAGAAATGGAACCATTCAAATTAACAAGTTCTCGCTTGTCGTGGCAACGCATCCATATTGGAAAATTGGAGACATTGTTCTACTCATCCTCTACCAAGGCACAGGAGGGCTCTTCCTTTTCATTGACGAGATGTCGAGTCGCCGTGATCAAGCTGCTTCCAGCAGATAGTTGTCATTGTTGGCCCTCAGCCTCTTAAAATGCACTAGCTGTTACTATGTTAAGTATGTAGATATGGACCATATGGTTGTTAGCTCTTAGCCTCTTAAAATGTGATAGTTGTTACTATGTTAAGTATGTAGATATGGACCATAAGGTTGTCAAAACCGTGTTACGAAGATCCTCCGTTTGTCGAATAGTGCAACCACTATATATATGTTACTCAAATGTTGTTACCCAAGTTCTTAAATTTTCATGGAAAGTATTTGTGTCGTACACAGTTCATTGAGTTTAAGCGTGTGCCCAATGTCCAAAAGGCATTTGCATATTAACTGTCCATATTGCAAATTCACACACATGCTAACATCAGGAAACGTATGTGTAACTTACTAATCATCGCACACGAGTACTCGCAGATGCATCATGTGCGATACTCCTAGCCACCGCAAGCAACTAGTTTGCATTTTCCAAAGTTTTTTGTACACATAGAATTGCACATGAACTAACTGTATTAACCATATGTGTTGTAATTTCTCGTCGCAAATAGTTCATCAGAGTCGGTTGTTTGCCACGTATCACACACGTCTTGTTTACATGACTGATTTGTGTTCTTTTGGCTCATCGCAAACAGTTCATCCATGTGAATTGCATGCCGCATGTCGGTGTACAAAAGTAGGGGCTCTCCTTTTGACCCCTTTACTTGTGCACGGGCAGTCAGAGCCGCACCCGCGGCCACACTTAGCAGGGCAGAGGAGGGAAGCCGGAGTACAAGACAACCAAGGTAACGCCAAGACCAAGAAACACAAAAGAGCAAAGGGGCGAGGTGGACTCCCCCGACAAGACCCTTGCCGGGGCGGCCTCCGCCTCCCCGGCAAGAGCCTTGCCGGGGCAACTTGCCCGACGCCAGCAGAGCAGACCACCTTGAGCCCGTGGGTTCCAACACCACCAACCAACTACATTGGAACCAAGGCTCGGGAGGCGCCTCTGTGGTGGCATGCAGATCTTCGTCAAGATCATGAACACACAAGATCAGATGAGGACTGGAAGACGACGATCCTCGGCGGGATCCTAGCCGAGGAAATCCACGAGACCCCTGGCAAGACGCTTGTCGGGGAAGACCACGGCGAGACCCTTGCCGGGGCCCCAGCAAGGCCCTTGCCGAAGACACATATGGGGCCGCAGCAGGGCCCGCACCTGCCAAGACTCCACCGCCGTCCCCATGCAGCTGCTAGCTCAACCAGCTGGGCAGGCACCTATGTGGCGACGTGCAGCCTCTACACCGACCCAGCAAGCACCTGCGTGGTGACATGCAAATCTTCCTGAAGACTCCGCCACCACGCCAGCACAGCAGCCAGCCAACATGGCGCAGCAACGCCTCGTCAGCACGGACGCGCGTCGAAACCAGGCAAGGCGGCGACAGCTGGGACATGCTTCCTTGCCGTCCCCGATAAAGCAAGAGGGGCACGTCGGCAGCGCATTAAATGTGTTTGTCCGGCGGTGCCAGAGGATGGACTCATCGACTATAGACCTTTCCACCTCATGTGTGCTGCTGTGGCAACCCCTTTTTTTATAAAAGGAGGCCCGAGGCGACCAGGAGGAGGATTCTGATCTTTTGGGCAAGTTGCACCACGTAGCTAGCTCAAGAACACAAGAACACTCAAATACATCCACCAAAGCAGGACTAGGGTATTACGCATCTCTGCGGCCCGAACCTGGGTAAACGATCCGTGTGCTTCCTGTTAGACCTTCTCTTTGCACAACCTCGCGCCCGCCAACCGTAGAAGGGATCCCAGTGATTACATAGGTGTCAATTTCCCCCGACATCTTTGGCGCGCCAGGTAGGGGAAGCAGTTGTGGAAATCTGGTCTGATCAGAGCAGCGGCTTCATCGTGGCCGTCGTTCCAAGGAAGAAGACGACCAAGCTTGACGGCGCCATCTGCAAATGCGGTGGACACCCGCGCAACGACAGAAAAGCTAAGTCGTGCGAAACTTTAAGCAATTTCTTTTTATATATAAGGTTATTGTCCTCGAAGGTCCTGCCCTATGTACGGAAAACCTACACGCAAAGGGGCCCTTCCGCTATTGGCAACGCCCTTGCCCTGTTTCGAGTCCGCTCAACAGCTCAAGCGGCCGTGTCGAGAGCGGCAGGGTAGCCTTCCGCAATTGGCAACGCTCTCGATTCTGACTCGAGTTAAGCTCGACAGTTCGAGCGGCCGCGTTAAGAGCGGTAAGGTCGTTCACCTGGCAGCAAGCATACCCCGCAGGCTATTGGGGATCCGTCCTCAAGGCGCCGTGCCCTGGGTTACGCGCCGGCAAGCCTACCCGATTAACGTAGGGTGGACATACAAAGGGAGATCAAACAGGGAAATAACATGCATCATTTCTAAAAGTACTACAGAGTTATATTACATCAAATTGTTGCTGCGGTTCTAACTAAAGATAGAAATTGTCTTGGTCTTGAACCCGCAGCGGCGGAGAAAAATGGGGTGCCTAGTCCCGGCGCAGGCCCTCCACCCTCTAGATTCCGTCGATGCGGCTGATGATGGGCTCGATACGCTCCTCGAGCGTCGCGAGGTCCGCATCCTCCGGCAAGCTCTCCAGCGCGGCGTCGAAGTCGAGGGTGGGGTTCTAGTGTGCCACCTTGGTGAGGACCTTTGTCATGGCGCCCTGGCAATGCCTTCGGGCCTCATCGTCCAGAGAGGCCGCCCTGTTGGAGCGAAACTGCTCCAGGGCCGCGAAGACACCCTCGAAGAATATGGTCAGCTTGGCGTTGGGACTCACGTTGCGCTCCGGGGTGTACCTCACATTTGGCATCCCCATGGCAGCCAGCTTCGCGGTGATCCTGCCGGTGACGTCTTCGAGGCGGCCTATCCAACGGTTCTCGCCCTCCACAAAATCCTTGTGGTTGGTGGCTTCGTTCTTCCGCAGCTGCTTCTCAGCCTCCAGATCCTTGGCCAGGGTCTCCTCCTGGGTCTTGGCCTCTCAGAGCGTCCCCTCAAGGCTCTCCAGCTTCAGCTTCAGGTCCTTGATGGACTCATTGGCCGTGGAGAGTAACCCGGCCTTGCGAAGGACTGCG